>PVKB01000479.1:121836-219821 GCA_004027205.1 Ctenodactylus gundi | reverse complement strand
TGGAACTAGGGTTTGAATAGCTAAAAGAAAAAACATTTAAGTGGCCTCGAAAGATGTCTATTGAGATTAAAGAAAAATTTACTAAAGACATAGTGGTCTTACTTGATGAAACATTTAGCAAGTACAACGAAGACACAAAAAGCTACCTGAGATAAACAAGGTAATATAAGATAGGGAGAAATACTTTGGGAAAGAAGTAGAATTCTGGAAAGTAGCCATGCTGAAATTAAAAATATAAAAATTTTCATCTGAAGCCTAGAAAGTCAGCTCAGGAACTGGGAAGACAGAGTATCAGATTGTTGTGTTTTGGATCTTAAACGGCTCCCAAAAGTCTCATGTATTTGGATATTACAGATTATCTATGGAACCGTGTGCTGATGAGAGACTGGGGCCTGGTCTGCTGTGGTGGATTATGGGCATATGGTGGATTATAGGTGTGTGGTAGAAAACCGGCCTGTGGTAGATTACATACATGTGTGTGGTCGATTAGAGGTTTAAATCTGAAAGGGTTAGAATTCTGAGGCTGGGCCCAGAAAAAGTAGATCACTGTGACAGGACACAGAATGGTATATGCCATATCCTTCCTGCTTCCTTCTGGATCTTGGTTCAGTTCTGCCATGCCTTGAGGACCTCTGTTTCTAGCCCTGGCCCTAAGACCCAGGCCTGGTCTTGCCATATGACTCCACCATTTCAGCCACCCACTGGTGAATAGACTGTGACCTTCTGAAACTGTAAGATAAAATAAAAATAAATCTTTCTTCCCTAACGTTATGAATATCAGGTACTGAGTGATGACAAAGTAACTAAGACAGATCTTCAAAAAAACACTGATGCATGTATTTAATGATACAATAAAAGTGAGACCAAGAGATGTTAGATTCATCAGCTGCTAAATGATTCAAAAAAAATCAGTACCAGAAGTGTGGGAGTAAAAGAAAAATGAGAAGGCTGGCCTGTTGACTGCTACTCCCGACGCTGCCTATCTGGAGACCAGTGGACACCAATACCTCAGGACAAGAAAAGAGACTATTTACTTAAATAACAAAGTGAAAACTTTTGGATTCCTTTCAATTACTTTTTTGTTCAATTTATGCTGTTAACAGTGGCATAGTGGCTAATCCTGTTCATTGTATGTCAACAGCTGGCTTGTCTTCCAGTCACTGACATTACTGTGATTTGTTCTTCCATAACGGAAAAGAGTAGGGTATGAGGAAAGTAATAGGTCAAAATCTTGAAAGATCTCTGAAACTTAACAGCTGAGTAGGCTGAAAAATGGCAAAATGTAAACAAACAAGGAGATACCCCCAAAATGACAAAAATCTAACTGAAAAAATCTTCCTAGTAGAAGTAGTTTTAACAGATTTACAATCCACAACAACAGCATCACAAGAAAACAAGGCAGTAAGAAACCTGAAGAAACACCTAACTTTCTAAAAGCTACTATCATGAGTCCTGAAATAACAGGAAAGGAAGTTTAAAAACAAGGAGACCAAGTGGTCAATCAGCTCAAACAAGACATTACTTAAATGCAAGAGATGTTTAGCAAGCTTTAGCAAGCTTAAGCAGGAATTTACTAAATACTAAGTCTTGATAATGAGTTTACTGAATTTATAGAAAAACACAAAAAATCGAGGAAGATAAACACAGTAAAGAAAGATATGAAGAAACATGTTAGCATAAATGTACAAAATCTGAAAAGAAATCAAGTTGAAATTCAAGATATAAAAATAAAGAATGGGAAGGTGGCTCAAGCACTGTGAGGATAATATAGTATTAGACCTTGAAGTTGAGCAATTAAATGATGTAGTTAGGGAAACCCTCAAAACAAAATTACAAGGTAGTTGAATACAACAGATATGTGATGGTTCAAAGAAAGCCACCTTCAGAATTATGGTTGTAAAGAAAGATTCAAAGGCAAACCAAAAGGTACAAAGAATTTACTCACAGGAATCATGGCAGAAAATAACCCAAAACTGTGAAAAGAAATTAATATTGAGGTACAAACATCACATAACCTTGACCAGAAACGAACATCTAGCCACACCACATAATCAAAATTCCAGAAATTCAACATAAAGAGAGAATATTAAAAGTAGCAAGAGAAAAATGATAATTATCCTACCAATGTAAGCACAACCAAATAACTGCAAAATTTCTCAACACAAAACTAAAAGGCCAAGAGAGCCTAGAAAGAAATCCTCCAAGCTCTGAAGGAAAGCAGGCATCAAATCAGGCTGTTGTACACAGCAAAATTATCCCTCAAAACTGAAAGAGAAGTAAAAATTTTTCATGACAAACTCTAAAGAAATCTAGCCACGACAATCAGGCAAGAAAGTGAAGTAAAGGAAATATGTACAGAAAAGAAAGAAGGCAAACTATTCTTCTATCCTTATTTGCAGATGACATGATGATCCCACAAACTCCACTAGAAGATTTTTTTTTTTTTTTTTTTTTGAGACAAATCTCTTTGTGAAGCCCAGGCTGGTCCTGAACCCACTATGGAGCCCAGGCTAGTCCTGAACCCACTATGGAGCCCAGGCTGGCTTGACTCATGGCAATACTCCTGCCTCAGCTCCGAGAGCTGGGATGCCAGCTTTGTGCCACCACGCCAAGCTTATGCGGTGCTGGGGTTATTTAGCACTTGATGTAGCAGTTACTAAGCAAATGCTTTAAATGCTGAACCATTCGTTCATGCCCTAAATTCTTAGAAAAAATAATCTGGCCAATATGCAGGATAAAAAAATCAATAGCATTCTTTTACAGCAACAATGAAAACAAAGAGAAATAGGTCAGAAAAACAATCCCATTCATATCAGTTAAAAAAAAGAAGTAGGAATCAACCTAACCAAGGAAAAGAAGGACTTCTACAATGATATCAATATTCCTCCAGAAGAAGAAACAGAAAAGTACTACAGAATATGAAAAACATCCCATTTCTGTATAGGCAGAATCAATATTGTCAAAATAGCCACACTGCTGAAACTGATATACAGATTCAATGCAATTCCAATCAAAATACCTACATTTTTCACAGACTTAGAAAAAAGATCGTAAGATTTATGGGACAAAAAGAGATCCAGAATAGCAATCCTGAGCAACAAGACAAAGCAAGAGGCATCATAATTCCCGACACCAGGTTGCATTCAAAGGCAAAGATGATTAAAAAAAAAGAAGAACACACAGTATTGGCACAAAAACACACAAGCAAACCAGTGGAACAGAACTGAAGACGCAGGAACACCCACAGGCATCCTCAGCCACCTGATCGCCAACAAAACGGCCAATGGATAAAAAGATAGCCTCTTTAACAAACTGTGCTGGCAAAACTGGCTAGCCACATGCAGAAGAATGAAACTAGATTCCCATCTTTCATCATTTACCAAAATCAAGTAAAAATGGATCAAAGGTCTAGACACTGAATCAGAAACAATGAACCTGCTAGAAAATAAAATAGGCAAAAATCACTAAGACATATGGGCATAGTAACAACTGTTACACATGAGATAACACCAAGAATTATCACATGGGATTTTATCACATTAAAAAGCTTCTGCACTTCAAAGGAAACAATCAACAGACTGAAGAAAGAACCAATGAGATAAGAAAAAATGTGCCAGGTACTCTAAGACAGATGGCTAGTATCTATAACAAACAAAGCACCGAAAAAAATTTGGAACCCACAAAACAAAAGATCCAATTAAAAAATGGGCAACTGAAATGAACAGACAATTCTTAGAATTTGGTGTAATGGCCAATAAATACATGAGAAAAATGTTCAGCCTCCTGAGCCTTACAAAAACGCAAATCAGAACAACACAGAGGTTCTATCTTATTCCAGTAAGAATGGCTTTTATCAAAAACTCAAGAACAAGCAAAGGTAGGGGAGGTTGTAGAGAAGAAGGGATCTTTCAACCTTGTTAGTGGGGTTGTGAACTGGTACTATTTTGGAAATCAAAATGGAAGATTCCTCAAAATAACTAGATACTTCATGTGACCCAGCTATTCCTCTTCTGGGTATCTTCCCAAAAGAGTTAAAGACATCACACATCAGTGACACAAACACACCCATATTTGAAAGAGCACAATTCATATTAGGTAAATATGAAGCAACTTGTATTATAGCAGAATGGATAAAAACAGATGTGATATACGTACATAATGGAGTACTCTGCCATAAAGATAAATTTGAGTTTTCAGGAAAAGAGATGCATCCTAAGCATCATACTTAGCAAAAGAAATCAGACAACATAAGGGTTAAATATTGCATGGTTTCTCTAAAATAAGAAATTTAAAGTATAAATTTAAAAAAGAGCAAAACGGAGTTATTGTAGGAAACACGGAAATGGATTCTGTGGTGAGGGGAAGGAGACACTGGGAACTGGGAAGAGGGTAGGATGGGAAATGGAAGGAAAGGATTAACATGAAATATGTCTATGCACCAATTTCCCAGATTAAATAAAATTATTTATCACAAATACATATTAATAAAAAGAACAGTTTGGGGGGTAAAAGTTCAAAAAAGCCCCTAAAAGTTAGAAGTTCAAGTAAGTACTGGCATGTTTTATCATACATGCGTGACTTTTTATAAAATATGATTTATAAAATTTTCTCAAGAAATAGAAAACCATGGATATCACAGATAAAGCATGTCAAAATTCTTCCTTAATAGACAATATAGACCTGTTTTCAAACTGTCTCATAATGGAATTTGATCAAAAGGTTCAAGAGTTATAAGAAAGAGTATTTTCAAATTCATTTAAAAAATTCAATATAACTAATACTAATCTATTATACTTACCATATTAATAATAAAATTTTAAAATTAGACCTAACCCTGGTAGTATAGATTATAGTTCTAGTTATTCAGGAAGTACTATTAAGGGGAAATTATAGAAATTCAAAGATTAATATGGGAAAATCAATTAGCAATATTTTACACAAACATAAGTAGCAAGAGAAAAACAATAGATTTCTTCAACCAACATTGAAGCACTCATAAATAATACATGGGTTTTGTTGTGGGTTTGGGTTTATTTATTTATTTTTTGGGGGGGACAGTATTGGGGATTGAGCATTGGGCCTCACTGTTAGCTATATCCCAGCCCGTTTTTATTGTTTAAGACAGGGTTTTGCTAACTAGTTAAACTGCCCAGGCTAAGTTTGAATTTAGAATTTCCCTGCCTCAACCTCCCAAAGATTACAGGCCTGTAGCACTGGGCTCAACTTAACATCCACTCCTGACAAAAATCTTAAGTCAATGAGAAACAGGAAGGACATTTCCTCAACTAAAAAAAAAAAAAAAACATTAGTGTCACATTCAAATATAAAACAAACACTAAAGATAGACTCATGACAATTAAAAAGAATATTAGAATTAAAACAACGAAATGAGATAAAATATCTTCAAATCATATTACCTGTTAATGAACGTTATCCAGAATATATATAGACCTCTTACAACTCAATAATAAGAATACAAAAGCTACAACTCAAAAATAGGCAAAGGGCTTGAACAGGCAACTTCAAAAAGCAAACAAACGATGTGCCCCGAAGCACATAAAGATACTATATAATCACTAGTTATGAAATACAAAATCAAAGCTACAAGAGTAATAATGAGAGCTATAATCAAGACACACAATACCTAGTACCAGGGAGCATGAAGAAATATTAGAATTTGGACTAGGCTGGGACCTAGCTCAGTGGTAGGGCACGTGCTTAGCATGCTCAAGTCCCTAAATCCAATCCCTAGGAGTGAAAAAGTGACTTAAAAACAGGTGGTGGGGGGAACAGGGGGTGCTGGAGAAATGGCTCACCAGTTAAAGCTCTTGCCTAGCAAGCACTACGTCAAGGACTAAGTACCTGACTTTGAGTGTGATTCCCCAGCATACATAAACTGGGAGTGGTGGTGCACAACTGTAAACCTAGCACTGGGGGTGGGATGGGGGAGTTGGCGGTCGGGGGGGGGGGGGTATGCTGAAGCAGGAGGACTGCCGTAGGTTCAAAGCCAGCCTGGGCTCCATAGTGAGTTCAGGACCAGCCAGGGCTACAGAGCAAGGCTCTGTCTCAAAAAACAAAACAAAAAACAATAATAATAATAAAAAAAACCCAACACTGGCAAATCCCAAAAGTTAAGCATAGTTATTCTAAGACACAATAATTTTACCACTACATATTTAACCAAGAGGAAGGAAAACACACATTCTTAGAAAAACTCATTACTTATATTCAACTATTATCCATAGTGAATAAAATGTACAAACAACCCTAAGACTCACTAATGAGTAGATAAACAAAATGCCCTATCCATAAAGGTGGAATATTATTCAGCTATAAAAAGGGAATTCAACTATAAAAAGGAATAAAGTACCGACACAATACAACACAGATGCATTAGAAACATTATAACCAGGCATGCTGCCCATACATTTGTAATCCCACTACTTTAAGAGGTTGTAACAGGAGGTCTGACCCAGCCTGGACCCTGTCTCAAAATAAAAATAGAAAGGGTTGAGTATGCAGCTCAGTGGGAAGGCCCTGGGATCAAAAGAGACAGAAAAAAACTTTATGCTGGGTCAAAAAAGAAGGCCACATACTGTATTAATTTATTTATGAGATACCTTGGATAAGAAAATCCATAGAGATTAGAAAGTGTGTTAGCAGTTACCAGGATTTGAAGGTTGGAGGAAGGGAGCAGTTACCGGTAATGAACAATTTTTGTTTTTTTAAAGAGTGAAAGAAGAAACTGTTTTGTAATTACTAATCACACTTGTACAAGTTTGTTAATACATGAAAAACTACTCATTTGTAAACTTTAAAGGATGAACTATATAGAGTGAAATATATCACAATTAAAAAAAAATCTTGGAAAGAAAAATATTAGGATACCAGTTAATGGCTCTTTTTTTTTTTTGGTGGGGGGGGCAGGGTCTCACTCTGTACTCCAGGCTAGTTCTGAATTCACTATGTAGCCCAGCCTGGCCTCAAACTCACAATCCTCCTGCCTCAGCCTCCTAAATGCTAGGATTACAGGCATGCGCCACCATCCCAACCTTACTTTTATGCATTGACCTTGTATAGTCTTGACTTTCTAATTCAACTCAACCAGCAACCCTTTTCTTCAAAAACTTTAAAAACTTGAAATTACTTAATCCCCAAATCACTATAATCTATTCTCAATTTACCTTTATAATTTAACCACTGAAACAATCCTTTGCTCAGGGGATGCTTTTTACCTAACTACCAACTCCGTTCCATCTACCCACTTCAATAAAGTAATTACTTCTTTGGTTCCTTAGTGTTTTAAATAAACTTGAACTATTAAAAAATGTTTTTAGGCAGTGTGTCCATTGTCCTAGAAACTGAGCCAGACCTTCTGAAAAGAATGACCTAATTTGAGAACCCTGAATGTAAGTGCAACAGTGCATGAAACTCCACCATTCATTATTTCTTCTAGGCCCTCTTCAAACACCCTCTATTAAAACGCAAATTCACATAGATGAGTCAATTCTCTAACTTCTTTATTTTCTCCCTGTCCTGTAACTGAAGATTAAACCTAAGGCCCTTTTTATGTTAAAGTTTATTTTGAAGAGAGAGGGTCCTGCTTAGTCACTAAGTTGCCAATGCTGGGCTCAAACTCCTGATATTCCTGCCTCAGCCTCTCAGAACAGTGAAACTGTAGGCCTGCAACAACATCACATCCAGCTAAAACATTATTTTGAGCTGGGCAAGATGATTCTCTCCTATAGTTCCAGCTACTGGGAAGACTTAAACAGAAGATTCACTTGTGCTCAGGAATTGGAGACCAGCATGGGCAACCTGGGTAGACCCTGTGTAAAAACACAGAAATAAACTATAATTTTGAAAGTATACACAGATAGCCAGACAGGTAGACACAGGCAGGCAGGCAGGCAGGCGGACAGACAGACAGACAGACAGACAAACACACACACACACACACACACACACACACACACACACACACACACACACACACAGTTTTTTTGTTTTGTTATTGGGAATTAAGTCCTGTGGCACTGAAGCAGATTTCCAACCCTTTCCCTCCCTTCTTCTCCTTTTTTAAAAAGACATAATTTTCCTAAGGTGCCCAGGCTAGTCCTGAACTTGCAATCCTCCTGTATTAGGATCCTGAGTAGCTGTGACTATATGTGCATCCCCATGCTCAGCAACAAATATTCTTTATATGTTACTGTAGAAACTTCAGGGTGCTTATTATACATATTGAAATAGAAGAAAAGGTCACATGACAAATAAAAGATCTTAGACACTAAGTTTTAAGAGTTAAAGAATAAAGCTTCTGAAAAGTATAAGGATATCTTACAAAACATTCAAAAATGTGAAGGGCCCACATAATTTGCTTTTAATATTTTGGGTGAGAAAATGCTGACACGCATGTGAATTTTTGTTTTTCTGCAAAAAAAAAAAAAAACTCAACCTCTGTGGCCTACCGTTAAGAATCATTTAAACATTTCCATACTGGGCTGCAAGGGTGTGGCTCAATAGTGGGTGCTTGCTGGCATGTGCTCAGGGGTCCTGGGTTTGATCCTAGCACCAGAAATATAGACTTAAAAACATAAAATATAAATTTAATACTGAGATTTTCACTATACAATGATAGTCAACAGATTATAAAAAAAGAAAATAGGCATTTCAGATAGCCTAATTCACAGTAATCCCCCCTTTCTCTAAGAAAAATTTACCACAAATTAATGTATCTTTACGCAAATTTTAAATTATAGCCCTAATAGATACAGTTTGTCAAGCACATAAATGCAGTAACATCCTGCTCAACACAGCACCCTGCTCTGACTGCTGCTCTCCCAATCTTACATCCACTGCTCACCAGGTTGTGGCAGCCTGGTAAAGGGATGAGCACCTCACTCAAACTAGCCGATCATATTCTGTCTCTTGAGGATCTTTGACATTGTAAATACATTCAAATCTGCAGCTCAATGGAACGCTCTAACACTGGAAGTCAGAATCTGTGGAGGTGGCTGCTTTCTAACACATGGACGTAAAAACAGAACACTCATCTGAAAAGAGAAACGTATAAATGAGTGATGGTCTTCAGTTCTTCATGGCTTTATAATTATTTGTTCTAATTACTGAGGCAAATTGCATTCTAACACTGCAATATCCATAAAGCACTAGAATGCATCCTTTATACTACTATATCTTACTGGTTTCTTTTACTCTATCCAGAGTCCTCTTGATACACTTCATTTATACCACAGGTCTGAATGTAAAACTCTAGAAAATAAAATTTTTTCAGACAAATGAAAAGTCTCACATACATATTGCAAGTCACCAGTTTCCATCTTTCCACCTATCATGAAAGGCTCACTACTCATTCTTCTAAAAAGGGAATCTGTGTATTTCAGAGGTCAGAGATGTATATCTTAAGACCTAACCCAGACAGTATTTAAACACTGAAAAGACTACCTCGACAAGAGACAGCATCCATAACTGTGACAGTCACTACTAGACAAATGACTATTCAACCAGTTTAGCACTATGTTCAAAGCTACCAGAGTGCACAGGCATAACCTTAACACCTAAATAGCAATTCTGGATTAAAATCACAAATTGAATCAGTTAAATTAAGGCTGAATGGCTACAATTGGCTTTCTGATACTAATTACAACAATATACATACAGCAAACACTAGCTTCTTTCCCTGAGGTAAGGGAGTGGTCGAAGAGACAGGGGATTGAATCCAAGGCCTTCACACTGACCTACCTTTTTCCAGCCTGTGTTCTTTTGAAACAAGGTCTTGCAAATCATCCACGCTGGGCTTTAACCTGCAGTCATCCTGGCTCAGCCTCCCGCGGTGCTAGAATTACAGGCATGCTCAAGAAGCTGAGTTTGCTGAGTTAGTACTAGGTACTGATGTGTAAGTACAGCACTAAAAATATAAAGGTGAGAGCTTCTAATTCTGTTTAAAATGTGACAGCAGCCAGGCTGGTGGCACATGCCTATAAATTCAGACTCTCTAAGGCTGAGGCTAGTGAACTGCTAAGTTCAGGGTTATCCTGGACAAGTCAGCACCACCCTGCCTCAAAATTGAAGAGGAGGAGGGTGGCACGCTGAGGAGATTTAGCTTCATGTGAAGGCCTGGAGCTTGATTTCCGGTCCAGAAAAAAAAAAAAAAAAAAGCCGAAAAAAGCAACTAAGGAGCAATACAGTATATGAACACAAACAAAAATGGCTTAGGAAAACAATGTCTCTCCACCCTTGAGTCTTGATTCCACCATTCATCCTTCTGTGATCCTGAATATGTCACCTCTTCAATCTCATTTTCTCTGTGGGGAATGCTGTATTTTGGCTGTTCTAAGAATACGTAAGCCACCAACACAAAATCTAAGGTAAAGCTGAAAAGTAATAGTGTCTCTTTTCTATTAAAGCTATGTAAGTTTTATGATCTTACTACATAAATACTCTTTTTCTGAAAAAAAATATATATACCACTTTTTTTCTCCCACGTACTTTGTTTTCATGCTTTGTTTAGTTATTTTACAGTTGGGTATGGGTGAGCACGAGTTTTTTGGAATACTCAACACCTTAGCTTTACTTTTCAGTTGAGAAGTGTCACATGTCGTATTACTGGTCGCTCAATTATACTGCCTTAAAAACCATATTGCACAGTTTTCAGTAAAAGGGGAGAAACCTCACAATGGTACTTACATTTTTTTTCTCATTTAAAGCAAAAATTTGTGAAAACTCACCTGGTTTGCGTACATACTTAAGAATACACACACACACACACACACACACACACACACACACACACACACACACACACAAATATATATATAAATATATGTATTTTTTTTCTCTTTCCCCAACTTAAATTTAAAACTAAAAGTAATTACATAAGTGATTCTGCCCACTCTCTTTCACTTAGTAAATGCAGGGTCCAGAAATAAGTTTGAGATGTAAGTTACTTTTCCACAGAGCCCCTTACATTCTGTAAATCATACCCTGCTGAACACTACTTCAGTATTTACATATATTTCTACATTTTTTTTGTACATGAGAACCTAGACACAAGCCAAATATATATTATTATTCAGTGGAAGAAATCTTAAACTTTTCCATAACTTTTAAAAATCCTTATTTTTTAGATTATGATGGTCTCCAACTGGACATCTTCCATACACACTGACTTTAGAATCTACTCCCTACTAATGAGACTCCACTATAACAAAGTGTGTGGTAATTTTAAAATTTTCATAAATTCTCTCACACGTTTCCTCTCAAGACATAGAATCGCTTTTCCTCCACTGTAAAGCGGCTAGCGTGAGTGACAAGTTTTATTTGAAATAGAATACAACAACAGTGCCAGTACACGACTCTCCAGGCTGGCCAAAAAGGGCGATTCAGTTCCTACCTGGGCTTCTGCCCTTTTTCTGTGTCTATCTGCCTTTGGAATCCAGCCACCTGTTACAAGAAAACCTAAGTTTTATTGAGGTACGTGCAGGTGGCCCAGCATATGACCCCTGATTTGCAGGCACATCAAACACCCAATACGTGAGAAAAGTAGCTCAAGCAAGAACACAGGTGCAATCATACAACAAGCTGAGGAAGAACCAACAAGCTGGCTCAGTCAAGCCCAAGAACCATGAGAAGAAAAACAATTCTTCCTGATCACTTTACTGAGTTTGAGATGAGTGATTTCATAGTCATAATTAGTAGAAGTTCTGATTAAAGTCATCCCTGTTGCCAAACGCATTATTTATATTTTTAAGAAACTGCACTGTGGCTAGGTTTGTGGATGCACACCTGTAATTCTGTAATACCAGCACTGAGGAGTCTGAGGCAGAAGGAGTCCAAGTTGTAGGTTAGCCTAGGCTAAATGGTGAGTTCAAGGATGTCCTGGAATGCATAAGGAGACCCTGTCCTAAAAAAAAAAAAAAAAAAAAAAAAAAAAAAAACCATGACACGGGCTGGAGGAATGGCTCAGTGGTTAAAGTCAAGCAAACACCAAGTACCCAAGTTCGATTCCCCAGCACCACATAAACTGGACATGGTGGTGAATGCCTGTAATCACAGCTCTAGGGAGGCTGAGACAGGAAGACTGCCATGGTCTGAGGACAGCCTCGGCTCCATAATGAGTTCAGGCCCAGATTGGGCTAAGAGTGAGAAGCTGTCTCAAAAATTAAAAAAAAAAAAATCAACAACAAAAATTTTAAACATTAAAAATTAAAGTGCTCTGGGTGCAGTATTAACAATACTGCTTTACTGAAAAGCAAAGTTAGTGTAAATGTCTACAATAATTTAAAAAAATCAATGCTTTGCACAAGAAAGACACTTTACAGATGCTATATCATTACTACTGTTGGTACTATTTATACATACTCAGCCCCTGTTATTTCAAGTATATACTTTTCTTTCTTCTGACAGATGATCCATTCTTTGAGCACAGAATTTCAGTAATCTTAATTAAATAAGTACATAAGTATCATCTTAGAACTTTACTCAAATATTTTTTTTCCTGGCATCCAACCAAGAGAATTCTGCAGCAAAGGATCTGGGATGTAATTCAGGTATGTATATGGGAAAAAAGAAAAAGTAAACGGCTAGCACAGAAATTCCTGAGTATTTCCTATTACATCTTCAAACCTCTAGTCAGTGTCATGCTGTATACCCTGTCATTGGAACAAAACTCAATGTTTAATAACTTTCTAGAATGACAAAGAGAGTAAACTATTAAGTAGGTGCTTTAAAACAAACAGAAAGTAATCAAGTGATTTGTCAATGGTTACACTTCAGTCCTTGAACCACATGAAGATGTACCCTTCACTTAAATTAAACCTGTTCAATTCGATGTTTTTCATAAAAAGAAACAGACTCAACAAATTGCAAATCCCTTACAAATGAAAATCACATTTGTATTAAAATTTTGCTACTATATACAACAGCACAAGCAGTATCTTCATTTGTAAATCAAGTTAATACACTCTCATTTACCTTCCCAAAGAATTTCACGTGATGGTTGTTTTGAAGTTTAAAATTAAAATGCTGGCTCAGAATAATAACCTGAGAATTTAATTTGCCTGATTCCCTTCTGCAAGTTGTCTATTTTAATAAACTCAATTAATAGATTTGGGCTGGAGATATAGCATAGCAGCTAGAGCATTTGGCTAACAAATGTAAAGTCCTGAGTTCAATTCCCTAGCACCACATAAGCCGTGTAATTCCAGCACTCAGAAGACTGAGGCCACATAATTCCAGCATTCAGAACAGACTTCTACTCAGACATAAATTTCCTAACTTTCCTACTATCCTAAACATACCATTTCCTCAAATGATTTTTAGAGCATCTATTAGCAAAACAGAATTTCAATAAACCATCCTCCCATTAGGAAGTAAAATCCTGAAACCTTCTGCTGCAGCTACCAAAGCTGGTCCAAACTTAATATTTAGAAAGTGTAAAAAATATTGTATTCACCCATCTCTATCTTATCCTCAGATCATACTCATAAGTACAAAAGAAATCTATATTTATGAAATATATTATAATACTTTTCACACATAAATCTATCTTCCTGACATTTTGTATATTTTTACTGTTCATTGAAGATAGCCTGAGAGATACAGAATTTGTGCTATAAAAATCACCTAATGACACTGTCTACTCATGATTTAACAGCTCTTAAATAAGGGAATTCACCTTTTAGAAATTATCTATTATGAAAGTCAATGCATGGAGAAATTTTCCCCTCTCTGGAGACTTTCTTTGTTTAGGACAAGGAGAATTTTGGCTCCAAGAAAGCTTAGCTAAATTTGATGTACTGGTACACACTTCACTTCTGTAAATCTATTTTTTTTATGAGACAGGGTCTCACACTGTAGCCCAGGCTGGTCTTGAACTCACTGTGGAGCGCAGGCTGGGCTTGGATTCACAGCAATCCTCCTGCTTCAGAGTGCTGGGATTACAGGCGTGTGCCACCATGCCTGGTTTATGTGGTGCTGAGGAGTCAAACACGTGTACTTAGTGCTTGCCAGGCAAACGCTTTAACCACTGGGTCATTCCTCCAGCCCATACTCCTCACTTCTTACCTTAGATCTTGTTATACATTTCTAATATCTACATAATCACATCCTATAAAAAGTCACCTAAAATCTTCTCTAAAAGGAAAATATGATAAAAATATTAATCTCTTCCCCCCAAAATAATCAAGTTGAATATACAGGGATACTAATTTAAATAATTCTAACATATTAAGAAAAGATAAATGAAAACTTAATTTAACAAACACTATCTTTGATGTATCATTTGAAAAGATCTCCAAATTGACATATATATTCTCCCAGAAAGCTGGCACAACAAATTAATGGCATAAGTAAAGAGGCAGAATGGAATAGTGAATGATAGTAGGTCCTGGAGACAGATGGACAAGCATGTACTACAAACAACCTAGCTACCCTTTAATGTGAAACGGTTAAATAAACTTATAGTAGTACATACGTTTTATAGAATACTCCTCAGTGATAAAAATAAACTACAAGGGTGTGACAAAGTCACCACATACGATACAAAATGTATTTTAAAGTACAAAGCATAAAATTTTATTTGATAAGAATTGTCATGATTTTTTAGTAAAAGTAATCCTGTGAGAAAAATTATGTAAACAATAAATTTAAAAAGTATATGTTTTTCCTATGTATGATGACTTTTGAGGACAACCTGCATAGCTGTATACAACTTCAATAAAACTCTAGAATACAAAAGCAAATTCCGAAAGTTATACAAAGAACTATACAACTCACTTTTGAAAAGTGACACTTTTGAAAAGATAAATGGAAGGAGAAGGAATTATGGGGAGGATGGTCCTTTACAGTAAGTAGACAACAAAAAAAGATTCTGTGATGATGGGATCATTCCACATCTTGACTATCAATTTCACTATGGTCCTGTAACTCTGCAACATATTATCACTAGGAGGAACTATGACAGGAAGATTCAATCCCCACCTAGGCAATGTAACCACTTAGATCCAGTCTCAAAACAAAAATAAAGAATGGTCTGGCAATGTAGCTGAGTTTAAAGGCCCTGAGTTCAATCCCTAGCATCAAAAACAAATAAACAAACAAAAACCAAAGAGATCAAAGAACAATTTAACTTTAAAATGTTTAGTGAACTGAAAAGAATATAGCAAAATAAACGACAGACAAGGTGAAATGTTTAATGACTTACTTTTTCACTGCCATGACAAAATACGGAACATGCACAAATTAGGCAACGGAAAGTTTATTTTAGCTCAGTTTCAAAAGGTCACACAATTCCTAAGTGGCCAGTAACAGTGGAAACACATGGCAAAGGTGGAGGCTGCTCTTCACAGTATTGTAAACAAGAAGCCAAGTCCCAGAAAGGAAGAAGGAAGTATAATATATGTATCCTTCCAGAGTTAGTCCCAGTGATCCATCCTTGCTGGGTTCAGCCTCAGTGCTCTGCTCCTCCCAGGTTTAAGCCCCCAATCCACCACACAATTGTAACCTACAATCTACCACACACCTATAATTCACATCAAGCCAGGCTCCCATTTCCTAGCAGCACATGGCTTGGTAGATAACTCAATCCATAACAACTAAATACGTGATTGAGGGACATTCCAGATCCAAACCACAATAAAGACCCCAACAATAAGCTGACTGGAATAAGTAGCCAATATGAGTAACCATTTTAGTAAAGAACCAGAAATTACAAATAACAAGCAAAAATTCAATGTATAAAAAAAAATCAAATGAAAGCATGCAAAGCTCATTAGAATGCCATGAGGACATAGTATTAAATCTTGCAGACAAATCTGATGTGGTAGTCCATATGCACATTGAAACCGTAAAAGAAGAAAAGACAGAAGTGGGACTCAGCAATTGCTAAAGGTCTTTTTTCAAGTCTCAAAATCACAGGAATAAATAAAAATTAGAAGATTTGGGTATAAAAAAAGTATTTT
Organism: Ctenodactylus gundi; assembly: GCA_004027205.1. NCBI lineage: Eukaryota > Metazoa > Chordata > Mammalia > Rodentia > Ctenodactylidae > Ctenodactylus > Ctenodactylus gundi. The sequence continues at coordinate 203,844 of PVKB01000479.1, read as the reverse complement.
CCACATCATAGCAGAAAATTTTGAAAATCTGGAGCAATTCTAATATTGAAGAAAAAGAGGCATAAAAGACCTCAAACAGTAAAGATCAAAAAAGAGAAACTCTACATCACAATCAAGCTTCCAGAAATTCAAGAAAAAAACAGAATATTAAAAGGTGTGAGAGGAAAAAAAAGGCAAGTGACCTAAGTGAGTTGCCCAAAACAACAGGATTTCTCAGCACTAAAAAACATGTATCAACCTAAACTTCTATATCTGGCAAAACTATCCTTCAAAATTGACAAAAACAAAAAAGTAACAAAAATACCAAAATATAAACCCTAGAATAAACTCATGCAATAAACTCATTACAGATAATACTCAGAATCACAGAAACAGGATTGCTAATAGTATCAAAGAACTAAAGAAAACCATCCAACACAGGAGTACAACGATTAAGTAAAACAGAAAAAAAAAAAAAAAAAAAAAAAAAAAAAACACTAAAAAAAAAAAAAAAAAAAAAAAAAAAAAAAAAAAAAAAAAAAAAAAAAAAAAAAAAAAAAAAAAAAAAAAAAAAAAAAAAAAAAAAAAAAAAAAAAAAAAAAAAAAAAAAAAAAAAAAAAAAAAAAAAAAAAAAAAAAAAAAAAAAAAAAAGGAATTAGCACTCTTAAAAAAAAAAAAAAACCAATGATAGGATTTAACCAATATCCTAAAACAATTCAACATTAAAGGTCTTTATTCAAAAGACATAGACTAGCACAAAAACAAAATCCAATCGTACTTTGCCTGCAAGAGATACTCTTCATCCACAAAGAAAACACAGGTCAAAAGTGAAAGAGGAAACAATATTCCATGTAACGAAGCAGTAACTGTATTTCAGACCTGGCAAATTTCAAGTCAGAACATAACAAAAGAGACAAAGATTGTCACTAAATACTCCAAAAAGAACAACTCCACAGAAAGAGACAAAATTGTAAGCACACAGAACAGAATGCTGACCCACCCAACTTCACAAAACAAAAACTATTGAATATTGAAAAAAAAAAAAAAAAACAGACCCCAATGCAGTCATAACAAGGAACTTTAATTACCCACTCAAAAACACACAGGCCAACCGAAACAAGAAAAAAAGCTGTTAGAGTGCTTGCCTTGAAAGCACAAGGCCCTGAGTTCGGTTCCCCAACATCTCATAAAGCTGGGCATGGTGGCACACACCTGTAATCCCAGTGCTGGGGAGGCTGAGGCAGGTGGATTGTTCTAACTCCAAGGCCAGCCTGGGCTACACCCGTGAATTCAGGACCAGCCTGGGTTATAGAGCCAGGCATCTCAAAAAATAAAAAATAAAATAAATAAATATTATTTAAACCACACCATGAAACAAATGGACTTAACTGATTACATACACAGTGTTCTGTCCAACAAAATACACTTGGCTCAGCAGCACACGGAACTTCTTTCAAAACTGATTATACTTGTGCCATAAGGCATGCTGAAATACAAAATAATCAAAATATTCCTCTGCATACTATCATATATTAGAAATCAACAGCAAAATAAATTACACACAAACACTGAAAATTAAGTAATACATTATCAATGACTAAAGAAAAAAAACAGGAATTAAGATGTTCCTAAAATCAAATGACAGTGAAAGAACAACATACCAGAACAAATGGGACACAACAAAAGCAGTATTAAGACAGCAGGTCATAGCTATGAATACATACACTGAGTAACAATAGAATGTTACCAAATAATTTACATACCTCAGAAAAAAAACAAGAATCAAGACACAAAAGCAGTACAATTTTTTTTTAATCAGAGGTGAAATTAACCAAATTGAGTCTTAAAGATCAATGAATCAGTCCATCTTCAAAAGGACGATAAGATTTTTTAAAAAGTCCAGCCAAAATTACCAAAAAAGAATAAAAGTATCAATGCAATTGGAAAGAAAGCACTGAAATCACAATGGATGCCACTGAAACCCAGAGGATTATCTTTTAAAACCATTTTATTAACACATATTTGCAACATACAATATTAATCAGTTTGATAAATCGGCATCTTTCCTTCCACATCGCATCTTGATCATTTTTACTTCACTTCTCCCTTCCCACACCTCAACACTCCCCTCACCTCATTTCACTCTCCATAAAGTCTATCTTCTTTCTTACTTACATTTCTCTTGAAATTTTTTAAATAGTTTGGTTATCATGTATTAGAGAAATCATGTGATATTTAACCTTTTGTGTTTGATTCATTTTGCTAAGCTTAATGGTCTGAAGGTAATTCATTTTTTCTACAAATAATTCAAATTTATCTTTCCTTATAGCAGAGTAGTACTCCATTGTGTGCATATACACATTTTCTTTTTCCATACATTTGTTGATGGATATATTGGCTGCTTCCAAGATTCAGCCATTATAAGTTGTGCTGCTATAAACATTGGTATGCATGTTGTCATTTTTGAGAAGAAACCCAAGGAATCACAGCTAGGTCAAGTGAGATAACTGTTTTCAGTTTTTTTGAGGAGTGTGCATACTGCTTTCTATAATGGCTGTTCCAGTTGACAGTCCCACCAACAATGTAAGAAGGAGTTCCTTTCCCCTCAACCTCACCAGCACGTGTTTTTTGAGTTCTTGATACCAGGCAATCTTACTAGAGATAGATGAATCTTGGAATGGTTTTGATTTGCATTTCTCTGATGGCTAAAGATGCAGAAACACTTTTTTCACGTATTTACAGGCCATTTAGAGAACTGTCTATTAATTGCAGTAACCCATTTAGGGGGGTGTCCTAATACTCCCTCTCATCAGTTCTCTGTTCACTCTATTATTTTCTTTGCTGTACAAAAGCTTTCTAATTTGATATAATCCCATTTGTTGATTCTTGCTGTTATCTCATGTACAGTGGGTGCTTTAGTGACAAAGTCCTTGCCAATGCCTATGTTTTCAAGTGTTTTACCCATTTTTAATTCCAACAAGCTCAGTATTTCCATTTTACTGTCTAGATCTTTGATCCATTTTGATGTGATCACAGTAAATAAAGAAAGATGTGGGTCTCATTTCTTTCTGCTGTAGGCACCATTTATACAGAAGCTATCTTGCCCTCATAATGTTTTTGGCCCCTTATGTGAAGATCAGATGGCTGAAAGTGCGTGGGGTTGTCTGTGTATCCTCAATTGTCTTCTATTGATCTATCTGTATTTGTGCTTATAACAAGTAGATCTTTACCATTTCTTTATAACATAACTTAATTTCAAGTATTGTGATTTCTCTTGCTTTTGTTTTGCTTAGAATTGTTTTGGCTCTCCAGGATCTCTCCTGGTTAAATAAAAATTTTAGGATCATTTATCTAGCTCTGTGAAAAATTTTACTGATATTTTAATGGGATTGCATTGAATCTTTCAGTTTTAGTTAATACAGCCATTTTGATACCATAGGTTTTACCAATGCAAGAACAGGAGACGTCTTTTCATTTTCTAGTATTCTCTTCATTTTTATTGAGGTCTTTCACGTCCTCAGTTAGGGTGATTCTTAGACACACTTCACCACACAGAAGCACACACACTGAAGGTAAATGAATGAAACTAATACTCCATACTACCACAACCTGCAAAACAAGCAGGAGTAGCAGACATAACAGATTCCAAATTTTTAAAAATTAGGTAAAAGAATCAATACAATAGGAAGAGCTCACAAAGATAAACTCATATGCACCTAATGTTAGCCCATCCATGTACACTGAAACAGAAACTACTGATCATGAAAAGTCACGTAGACCCCATACAAAGCAATTATACTAGGGAACTTCAATACCCCACTTTCACAAATAGGTCAACCAGACAAAAATCAACACAGAAACATCAATGTTAAACCATACTAAGTAACAAATGGACAACAGATATCTACATAATGTTTTATTAAACATCAACAGAATACACCTTTTTCTCATCAGCATATGGGGCTGTCCAAAACAGACTATATCCTTGGACATAAGACATACTTCAAAAATACAAAAGAACTGAAATAATTCTCTACACACTTTCATATCATAGTGGAATAAAACCAGAAATCAACAGCAGAAGAAACTACACCCTACAGACATATGGAGATTAAATAATACATTATTAAATGATGGATCACAAAAGAAACTAGGAAAGAAATAAAAAACTTCCTAAACGCAACTGACAAAGGAAGCACAAAGAATCCATAGGACACAATGAAAGCAGTGCTATGAGAATTTATAGCAATGAATACACACATAAAAAAGTGGAGGAATCTCAAATAATATAATAATGCAGTTCCATGTCCTAGAGGGAAAATAAAAGCCAAATTCAAATAAGTACAAGAAAAGAAATTACAAGGTTCAGAGTGGAGACTAGTGATATTGAAACAAAAATAAATAAATAAATCAATGAGTTGGTTCTTCGGAAGGATAAATAAGATAGACAAACCTCTAGCCAAACTAACAAAAGGAGAAAAGAATTCGAAAAAACACAGTAACAAATGAAAAAGCTGAAATCACAACGAACATTGTGGAAATCGAAAGATCCTAAGAAACTACTTTGAAAACCTAAGTTCTAATAAAGCTGAGAACCAAGAAGACATAAAACTCTTGAATAGACCAACAGTCAGGAATGAAATTGAGGTAGTAACAAAGGGTCTACCAACCAAGAAAAGCACAGGACCTGAAGGATTCCCCGCAGAATTTCATCAAAACTTTAGGGAAGAGTTAAATGTCAAGGCCTCTCAAACTTTTCAACGAAATTTAAAGAGAAGAAAAGCTGCCAAACTCTATTCTGGAAACTAGCATAACCTGGATCCTAAACAAGATAAAGATCCAACAAAGAAAGAAAACAGACCAGTTCCTTTAATGAATATAGATGCACAAATCCTTAATAAGATATCTGCAACAAAAATTCAACTATTATTTAAAAAATCATACACCATCAACAAGTTGGCTTCATCCCAGGGATGCAAGGATGGTTCAACATACATAAGTCAATAAATGCAATACACCACACAAAAGCAAGGACAAAACCACATAATCATCTCAATAAATGCAGAGAAAGCCTTTGGCTGAACACAGTATCTTTTCGTGAAAACAGGTATAGAACTTATTTCAAGCTGATAAAAGCAATTTATGACAAGCCACCTTCATCCTAAAGGTGGAAAAACTGAAAGCATCTCCCTAAAAACAAGAACAAGACAAGTGTGTCCATTTTCACCATTCCTGCTCAACATAGTGCTCAAAACTTTAACCTGAGAAATCTGACAAAAGAACGGAATAAAGGAACTATGCATAGGAAAAGAAAAAAGGCAAACCATCCTCATTCACAGAAGACATGATGCTTTACACAGAAGAATCCTAAAAACTCCACCAGAAAACTCTCAGAATAAACAAATTTGTAGGATATAAAAGTTTTAGGATATAAAATCTATACACAACAATGAGTACCATTCTGTACAATACCAATCAGTACATCAAAACAAAAACATAGAAAGCAAAAAACAATCTCATTCACAAGTACCCTCAACCCTAGAAGACTGTAAGGAACTCTTTTGCCAATGTATATTACAATAAATTGGAAATTCCTACACAGATGACATACCAAAACTAAACCAAGAAAATATAAAAACTTTTAATAAGATCAATAACCAGTAATGAATTTGGGACAGTAATAAAAACGCTACCAGCAAACAAAAGGCCAAAATCCAGACGATTCATAGCAGAATTTTACCAAAACTTTATGACCTAAGGCTAATATTTCTCAAACTTTCCATAAAAATGAAAAGGAAAGAAGCACTACCCTGACATAAAAAAACAGACAAGGACTCAATGACAAAAAGAAAAAAGAATAAAAGGAAATTACAGGCTATTTTCCTTAGTGGACATAGGTGCAAAAATCTCCCAACAAGATACTTGGAAACAGAATGCAACAGATCATTAAAAAAATAATACACATGTGTGCATTGGATACAGAGGTCACCCAAATGCCTCGTGTACCTACGGATACTCTGTACTATTGGGTACTGGGGTCTGACTGCAAAGCGTGGACACTTGGGGCTTGACCCAGAGGTGTGTGTGTCCTGGTTCCACCCTTCCTCTGACTTGGCTCTGTTCTGTCATGCCGTGAAGAGCTATCTCTCCAGCTCGGACCCCACCATGTGCTTGTACAATCATTCACCAGCTGCCCACTATGAATGGACTATGAATGGATTGTGAATGGACCTTCTGAAACTGTGAGCTAAAATAAATCTTTTCTCTCTAAAGGTGTGGATATTGGGTATTTTGTTCCACCAAAAAGAAAGTAACTAAGACATGCACCATCAAAATTTGGCTTCACCCCACAGATGCTAGAACGTGTCCATCAATAAATATAATATGTGATGTAAATAGGGACAAAATCAAGGACAAAAATTAACTCTCTCCCTCTCTCTCTCTTTTTCAACAGTCTCTCTCTGTAATCCCAGTCTGGTCTGGAACTCACTGCGTAGCACAGAATGGCCTCAAACTCACAGCAATCCTCCTACCTCAGCATTCTGAGTGCTAAGATTACAGATGTGTGCCACCAGTCAAGCTAATTTCCTTTTTAATGTACTGGGGAATCGAACCCAAGACCTGACACATGTTCAGCAAGCACTTTAACCAGATACAACCCCAAGCTTGCTCACAACACGTGAGCAACTTCCTAGTTATTGTCAAACATTAGTCAAATTGTTCAAAAACAGAACTTTTCTATATGTACTGTTGTCTCAAAAGCTAAAATTTGGGGGAGAAAAAGATTTGTAACAGTGCTGAATACCTAGAAAGGGTAGATCTACAGGCAAAAACAAAGTAACAAGAGATTATCAAATGGAGCTAGCAAGGAGAGGATGATAAAATCCAATAGGGCCTTTTTTCTTTTCTCAGATTTCACCTTCTACTCTTTCAATGGTCTATCACAGTTTAAAAATACTAAATAGAAAATTCCAGAAACAATGTAAAAGTTTTCGATTTTGTACCATTCTGAGTACCATGATGAAAGCTCACACAACCCCCTTATCCAACATAAACAAACTGAATACACTGCCTACCAGTTATTTCACAGCCACTTAAGTCATCTCTTCAATTGTAGAAGCAGTGTCTAAAAGCTGACAATGTTAATTAGGCCGTAATTTATATGATCGCCTCCCTATTCAAGATTGAGGATATCAGAATAGTAAGTGTATAGTGACATCCAACCATGTCCAGAAGTGTCCAGCTATTGTTCCATACCTATGGTCAGCTGGATTCCAGGAAGAGCAGAACTCACATGACTGAAACCACCAAAACACTCATCTTGTGGGAACAAAAACACCTTCCTCAAGTCAGAGTTTTGAAATCAGATCTGAGATGATAAACTAGACTGCAGCCCACCAGCTGCCCTTGCCTTTATAGGCTGGCCAGTCCAATCCTCTTCATCAGAGTATGACTCCTCCAACTGCTTTACCTGGAGTCCTTTCTATTTTTTAATTCTCCCTTATTAAGGACTAGAGCAATCTGTCAGTTTCTCAAGATAAAGCTCATTACCATATTTCTCTCTAAATACAGCTTTTTCCTGTAAATTTGTGGGTTTGTTTTAATTTCCATTAATGGTACAAGTAAGGAACCATGTTAGTGCCTGAAGATTCAGGCATTCACCAGGGGAACTTATTCTCAGACTACTATTATTCTTCACACTACTATTAAGTGTGAGGGGCTAGATACTCAAAACCAGCACAAAATACAGTCTCCAAAACTGGTAAGTTTTCTTAGCAAAAAAAAAAAAAGAAAAGAAAAAGAAAAAAAGGAAAGAAAAAGAAAAAAGAAAAAGAAAAAGAGAGAGAGAGAGAGAGAGAGAGAGAGAGAGAGAAATACTGCCAGAGCACCCAGTTAGCGAGATAATACGTACAATCACAGTAGAAGAGAGCATGATAAAAGCCTCTAGTGCACTCATCCGTACTGTGTAAGATCTGGAAATACAACTACAAAATAGGAGTATCTTGTGAGGACAAAAAACACCTATATCAAGTAGTCAAGCTATCCATATACCTTGAAAGAGAATCACATTAGTTAAATAGGTCTCCCTTTCCCCTTCTAAGCAATAGCAAGGAGAACAACTATAATTTTAGGCTGGAAAATACACTGAAAGGTGAGGTCATGACACAAAACTCTCACAGCCAAAAGAAAATCAAAAGCAACAACTAAAGGAAACAAAAACACACGTTAAAAAAAATGACCATTATCTCAGAGACTCTTAAGGTAGACCGAAATACAATAAAAATCACAGGTAGTGCATGCCTGTAATCCTGGGCAACCAGACAAGTCTCTATCTCAAAATAAAAAGGAGGGACGTAGCTGAATGGTAGACAGATTGCCTAGTATACATAAGATCTGGGGGTTGAGCCCAAACACACAACAACAATACCATCCACCACCAAATCAGCAAAACAACTAGCACCTTAGCAAGAAAAAAGATAGCATCATCAATGCTACATATAACATTACTATGTATTTCCTGATTTATTCTTTAAGATACCATTTGCTCTTTGGAGTATCTTTTCTAAGTAACGACAACAAAAATGGAAATAAAAAGTAATAATATGGGGCCTAAAAGGAAACCTTAGTTGTAGATGGTTTGCAAAAGTAAATAAAAATAAAAATTTAACAAGTGTGTCTGAAGAAACACCAGCAAAATAATTTTTAAATTTTCTTCTGCAACAACGTAATAAAATGTGTCAACTTTTCAAAAGAATGTGTAAGTATGAGCCAATATTTTCCAAATGCCCAATGTATGTCACAAAATCATGAGTGGATAAAAGATTTATCCAAATTTTATCTAAAAAATTTTAAGGTAAAAGAAATAACAATTTTTATGATACGACTGCAGCTTCAACAATACAATTATCCTTTATGAAACTACTATTTAAACCAGAAGTGGAAGCATACTCTTTGAGACTGTGAGGCAAGAGGATCCCAAGTTCAAGAGCCTCCTGGGCAACATAACAAGACCCTGAATCAAAATTTAAAAAAATAAAAAAATTTTAGAAGGGTTGAGGACATAGCCTAGTAGCACAGTTTCTGGGTTCAATCTCCAGTAGAGAAAGGGAAGAGAGAGAGAGAGAGAGAGAGAGAGAGAATGACTTACCAAATTTGGGCATACTGAATATCTAGCAAACTTTAGTATCAAACAACACCCACGACTATCTAAACAGGCTGTGTTAATATTCTTCTATTTTCCAACCACTACCTGTGTAAAACAGGATTTTCTTCATAAACTTCAACCAAAACATACTGAAACACATGGAATGAAGGAAGAGACATAAAAATTTAACTGTTTTCTATTAAGTTAAACATATGAGGCTTGCAAAAATACAAAACTGTCATTCTTCTTGCTAAATTAATCAGCCATCCCTATCCTATGGGTTCTATCTACATCTATAGATTTAAGCAAGTGAAAATTGAAAATATTCAGGAAAAAAGTGTGTGTGTGCGCGCAGATGCATGTGTGTGCCACAGGTTCTAGCTCCACAGTGTGGGCTGGTCCTGCACTTGAACATAAATAAGGTAGTCCTCCTGCCTCAGTCTCCAGAGTGCAGGGATTATAGGCGTGTGCCATACACCTGGCGTATGCAGTGCTGGGGAACTGAATCCAGGACCTTGCACTTGCTGGGCAAGCACTGTAACCACTAAGCTAACACCCCCAGGCCACCTGTACTGAACATTTGCACACTGTTGTCTCCTATTATTTCTAAAAACAACAGTGTACTTACTTTTAGTATTCATATTGCTTTAGATACTTTAAATCATCTATAAATGATTCACAATCCACAGGACAGATGTCGAAAGATTATATGCAGCTTATTCCATTTCATATAAGAGATGTGAACATCCACAAATTTTGTTAGGGAGGGAGAGAGCTTCAAAGAATCCTTCATGGATTCCAAGACACAACGCCATGTGTTCTACAAGAGATGGAGATTTTTTAGTGCTGGAAATCAAACCTAGGGCTTTGTGCATGCCAGGCAAGCATTCTACTATTGACTACATCCCCAGCCCTGTCTAACTTGCTTTAATTTCTAACACGGGAAATATAAAAACTCACATATACTAAAATTCTTATGGACTGTCAATCAAAAAGTGCTTCCATTTTCCTACCAAATGACTCAAATCTATTTTTAGTGTAGTACCCCATTGTGTTATATACCACATCTTCTTTATCCACTCATCAGTTGATAAATATATCTACTGCTTCCAAGATTTGAGTATATGATTTGTGCTGCTATAAACGTGGAAATACATGTACCACTGACATGTGATACATTTAGTTCCTTCGGGGAGATACACAGAAAAGGTGTAACTGAGTCAAATGGGGTTATCTAGTGCTATTTTTGAGGTATCTTGCTACTGATTTCCTGAGTAGTTGTAGCAGTTTCCAGTCCCACCAAAAATGTAGAAATGTTCCTTTTTCTCTACAACCTCACCAGTGTTTATTATTATTACGCTCTTGGTAAGTCATTCTTATTGGAGTAACACAGATTATGTTTTCTTTCACATTTCTCTAATAGCTAAAGATGCTGAGCTTGTTTTCATGTATTTATTGGCAACTAAAACTTCTTCTAAGAAACACTTTCTTCAAATACCCATTTTTAAAAAACAGGATTGGTTGTTTTTCTCTCCTGAGGAGTCTTCTTTCTCCCAGTTCTTTGCATATTCTAGATATTAGCTCTCCTGAGTAGGTGACAAAATGTTTCCTCATTTTCTCAGCTCTCTCTTCACTCCACTGGTTGTTTCCTTTGCTATGCAAAAGTTTTTCAATTCATTACAACCTCATCTGTGGATTCTTGGTGTTATCTCATGTACAGCAGGAGTTTGGGTGAGAAAATCCTTGCCTATGCCTAAGTCTTCAAGCATTTTGCCTATTTTATCTTTTAGCAGGTTCAGTGCTGCTGTTTAATTCGGGTTTTTAATCCATTCTGATTTGATTTTAGCATTTGGTGAAAGATGCAAATCTAGTTTCATTCTTCTACATGTGGATAACCAGTTTCCCAGTACTGCTTGTTAAAGAAGTTATCTTTTCTCCAGCATATGTTTTTGGCTCCTTTATCATAAAGATCAGATACGGCTGAGGGTACTCAGGGTTGTTTCTACATCTTCAATTTCATCCTATTGGTCTACTTGTCTTTTTTGTGTCAATACAACATACTTTTTATCACCATTGTTTTGTAATATAACCTGATGTCCAGGACTGTGATGTCTTCTGTCTTGTTGCTTAGGATGGATTATGCTATTCTTAGTCTTTTCTGTTCCATAGTAAATTTTAGGCTCATCTGTCCTCGAACAGTGAAAAATGCTATTGGTATCTTGATTAGAATTGCACTGAATCTGTAGATGAGTTTAGGCAGTTTGGCCATTTTGTCAATAGTGGTTCTGCCTATCCAGGAAGAGGCCTTGTGTTTCCATTTTCTGACGTACTCTTCAATTTCTTTTTCAGAGTAATACAGTTTCCATTGTAGAGTCACTTCTTTGGTTAGGCTGATTTGCAGGTATTCAACCTTTTTTTTTTTTTTTTTTTTTTTTGAAAGTACTATGGCTGGGATTGTTTTCTTGCATCTCTTTGTGTTCTTACTGTTGATGGACAAGAATGTTAATGACTTCAGTGTACTGACTTTATTTTCTGCAACTTGGCTGAATTTATTAGTTCTCAGAGTCTTCTGTGTAAAGCATTGTGTCATATGCAAATAAGGATAGTCTGACTTTTTCCCTGCCTACATATATTCCCTTTATTACATTCTTGTGACTGATGGCACTAGTTAAGATTTCAAGTGAGAGTGGACATCCTTGACTTGTTCCTGATTTTAGGGGAAATGCTTTGTTTTCCCCCATTTATGATGATGTTGGTAGTAGGGCTGTCATAAATTGCTTTTGTTAGCTTGAGTTAAGCTCCTATAAACTTCTACACCTGTTTTCATCAGAATCTTAATCAGGTAAGGATTTGTCAACGGCTTTCTCTGCATTTACTGAGATAATCAGGTGACTTTTTCCCCCTCTTTTTGTGATATATTCCCGATTTTTATATGTTGATCCATGCTTTCTTTTCCCTAGGATATTCAAATTGGACATGGTGTATGACCTTTTTAATGGTTTGTTGCATTTTGTTTGCAAGTACATTGGTAAGAATTTTTTTCATCCACATTTATTAAGGAAACTGGCCTATACTTTTTAAAGTCTTTATCTAGATTTATAACCACAGTAATGCTAGCTACAACAAAGGACTTTGGTAAGTGTACCTTCCCTTTCAATTTCATCCCAAAGTTTGTGAAGCATTAGCATTAGCTCTTCCCTGAAGTTCTGGTAAAATTCTGCAGTGAACCCAGCAGGATCCACACTTCTTGGTTGGCAGACCCTTTATTACTGTTTCAGGTTCATTCCTAGCTATTGATCTATTCAGGATTTTCATATCTTTTTGGTTCAACTTTGGCATCTCATTTGTCTAGGAACTTATCCATTTCTTCTAGCTTCTAAATTTATTGAAATTTAAGTTTTCAACATAGTTTCTTAGCTCTGGGGCATAGCTCAGTTATTAAAGTGCTTGCCTAGAACACACAAGGCCTTGAATTCAATCTCTCAGAAGCACATAAAAAATTAGCCAGGTATGGTGGCACACACCTGTAATCCCAGCTTTCAGGGAGCTGAGGCAGAAGTGCTACTGTGAGCTCAAGGTCAGCCTGGACTACACAGCAAGACTCTGTGTCTCAAGAAAAAAAGTTTCTCATAATTCTCTGGTTTTCTGCATTATCTGCTATGATACCACTCTTTTCATTTCTAATTGCATTGATAGGGCTTTTACCCTCTTTTATTGATATGTATATATGCAACACATAAAGTTTACATTGAACTTGAGTATTTTGTGCACATATGCATCATGTCAAAATTACAAATCCTTCCCCTCTCCCTTTCTGACCCTCTCATGCATTCGTCCTCACCATGATAGGGCTTTTTCTTTGTTGAGTTTATCAATCTAATCCTTCAGAAGAATGAATTCTTGGATTCATTAATCTTTTGTATTATCTTCATAGTCCCTACTTCATTAATTTCTGCTCTAAAACTTAGTATTTCTGTCCTTCCACTGCTTTTGGATTTGGATTGCTCGTTTCTCTGAAACCTTCAGATGTATAACTAGATTATGTGGGACTTCTTAAAAAAAGTGTACATTCATAGCTATAATTTCCCTCTTCAGACTGCTTTCATTATGTCCCATATATTCTGATTCAATGTACTTCCATTGTCATCTAAATCCAGAAATTCTTTTCCAGTTTCTTCAATGACCCATAACTTGTTCAAGAATGTATTAACCTCCATGGATTTGTATAGTTTCTGTGTGTGTGTATATATATATATATATATATATATATACATATTTTTTTTTTCTTCTTCTGGCTGTTGATTTCTAGCACCATTCCACTAAGATCTGAAAGTACACAGGGAATTATTTCAGTTTTGTATTTATTTAAGCATGTCATATGATCAAGGATATAGTATATTTTGGAAAAAGTCTTATGTGCTGCTGAGAAAAAGGTGCACTCTGTTGATGTTAGAAAGAACAATGTAGATATGTGTTAAGTCTATCTGTTCCAAAAAGTGGTTTAGCTATTTATTTGTAAAATTTTTTTGCCATGTCTATTTTTGTGAGAGTAGAGTATTAAAATCTCGTACTATGATTGTCTTGGGATCTATCTGAACTTACAGGTCAGTAGGTTTTGTTCTATGAAATTGGGTGGGCCAACACTGTATGCATATATATTTATAGTTGTGAGCTCTGCCTGTTAGATTATCCCCTTCACCAGTATATAGAATAACCCATCTTTGTCTCTTCTGATCTGCTCCAGCTCAGAATCTGCTATGTCTGAGAATAATATATTCCTGCTTGGGTTTGGGCTCTACTTGTATAGAGAATTAATTTCTACCCTTTTTCTTTAAGTCTAATGTGTTTCTTTGTGAGTAAAGTGTGCCTCTTATAAGTAACAAATGGGTACTTGATCCAATCTGTGAGTCTGTGTTTTGACTGGCAAATTAGAACTATTAGCATTGTTTTCTCAGTGCTGGTTCTTTGATTTTCGATACAAGCCCCCTCCCTTTTTGAGACAGGGTCTCGCTCTGTAGCCCAGGCTGGTCCTAAACTCAGTATGCAGCCCAGGCTGGCCTCAGACTCACGGCAATCCACCTGCCTCAGTCTCCCAAATGCTGAGATTACAGGCATGTGCCACCACGCCTGGCTTATGTGGTGCTGGGGAACTGAACTCAGGGTCTTGTGCTTGCAAGACCACTGTGCCATTCCTCCAGCCCAAACTACCCCCTTTTGATGTTTCCTTCCCTCTGAATTCTTTGTACTGCAATTCTCCCTGTCTCTAAGAATCCCTCAAGTATCTTCTGCAATGTTGTTTCAGTGTTCAAAAACTTCTTTAGGGTTTGTCAAGGGAAGTGTTTACTTCTTCGATTTTGAAGTATAATTTTGCTGAGTAAAACAGCTTGATTTGACACTTGCTTTCTTTCAGCACTTGAAGGACTTCATTCTAGGTTTTCCTAGCCTTTAAATACTGTGCTGAAGGGGCTATAGGAATGGCACAGTGATTAAATTTTTGATTCAAAAAAAAAAAAAGGAGGCTGGGCATGGTGGCACATGTCTGTAACCCCAGCACTTAGAAGACTGAGGTGTCAGAGTCCAAGGCTAGCTTGGACTACACAGTGAGTTCAGGACCAGCCTGGGCTACAGATCAACTGTTTCAAAAAAAAAAAATTGTGTTGAGAAACCCACAATTATTTCGATAGGTAGGATAATGTCTGATTTTCTCTTACTACTTTTATTATTCTCCCTTTGTGCTGATTTCAGAATTTCGATTATGCTATGATTCGGTAAGGTCCTTTTCTGATCTGATCTGATATTTATATGCTCACTGTACCTCAATACTGATTTCTTTTCCTGGATTTGGAAAATTTCCTGCCATGAAGTCAGTGAATTCCTTTCATCTTTTGTGTTACCTTCTGATCTTTCTTTCATAGTCACAATTCTGAGGGTGGTTCTCTCTGAGTCATCTAACAGCTGTTGTATCCAACTACCTTGCTGTCTGGTTTTAAAGGTTTCATTGACTACATTATTTGTCATTTTTGTCTTGAAAGGCTGACCTCACAACACCTGAGCTGGCATCCCATACTTTGAATTCAATTTTTCATATTATGAACTTCAGCTTGGATTGAGGGCATAGCTCAGTGGTTAAAGCATTGTTCAGCAAGCCCAAGGCCCTGGGTTTGATTCCCCAACACCACATATGCTAGGAATGGTGGTTCACGCCTGTAATTCCAGCACGCCAGAGGCTAAGCCTGGGGGAGTGCAGTGAGTTTGACTCCAGCCTGAACTGCAGAGACCCAGTCCAAAAAAGAAAAAAAAGAAAAGAAAAAAAAAAGAAAGAAGGAATTTCAGCTTGATTTCTTTACAGATTTCATACTTCTGTTCTTTAGATCTTGCACTGACTTGTCTACCACAGTCAACTTTTTGTGTCTTCCATAAACTTACTGAACTTAATGAAGACTTTCAGTAAATTTTTTACTTAAGCTCACCAAACATCTCTTCCAATTGTTCAAGCATATCTTGTTTGAACAGACTAAATGTTTGGTCCACCTGTTTTTAATCTTCCTTTCCTATAATAAATTCCAATACTTTAGGGGCTATGATATCAGCTTCTAGGAATTGAGGCATTTCTGCCTTATTTTTCATGACTCTATTGCTAAGGATTGCAAATAGGTTAGGATAGAATATCCCTGTCTCAACTGTGAAGATTTCTTCAGTTACACAACACCTTCCCTTGAGTTTGCTTATATTTTGATACACAGGCTTGTTTTCAAGCTTTTCAGCTATGACGTTTGGGTGTCTAACTTCCTGACTAACCTTATACTGCTTTCCTGATCTCTGACATTTTCCACGTGAGATAAATGAAACAACAGTACTGTGACCCAAACGTAAGCCAACTATTGGCATACCATGAAAAAACAAGATGAGCCACTATGCCACTATATGCATTAATGGTGTAATGGAAGACAAACTAATTACTGGTATATCATAATAATCACATGCTACATCTATTCCACACTTAACACAGAAATGTTGTCTATTAATACACTTAAACAAAAACTAGCTTATCAAAAAATGTCTACTAACAGCAGTACTATACCACCATTAATAACAAGAGAAATCTGTTAACAATCACCTAAGCTAAACTAAATAGCTCAAGGTTACCAGCTCTTAATGTATTCCAATCACTATGTGGTGACCATTAACAGTCAGAAAGGGACCATAAGTTATATAAGGTAAGACAAATTATTGATATAACAACCAATTAAATGCTACAGCTATTCCACTCTTTTAACATTCGAAATGTGATCTATACTATCACTACAGGTATCTTGACAAATCAAATATTAACTTACCAAAAAAAGCTAATGAAAACAACCTTATACCACTACTAAATGTAAATTAGTCTGCATTATTGTCCTAGGCATAACTAAACAGCACAAGTTTTTAGTTCTTAATAGGTTAAATTGGCTATATAGTATTAAAGCTTAAGAGTAATAACAAGAATGGTGGGAATGCAGAAAAAATGGCGGGCCTAAGACAAAGTGTTAGTATTGGAGAAGGAAAGTAAGAGTAGAAGAGAGAGAAAAATGAGATAAAAACAGAGAACTAGCAGAAAGTATCAGGTAAAAGTAGCATAAAGAAGAAAGAGAAGAAGATATTTTAAAAGTGGAAAATAACACAACTGTCTATTTTAGGTTATTTTTCAAAATGCAAAAAGAACTATAAACTAAAAAAAAAAAACAAAAACAAAAAGGCACAACTTCAAAGTACATAGTAAGAAAAATTGAGATGAGTACAAGATTTTTCAATACACTGAATTATTTAGATAAATAATCTATACCCAAGTCCTGTGACGCTGGCATTCATTCTTCATAAGATAGGAGAGAAGGAATAGCAACTGACTGTGACCAGCTATGGTTCCCTGCTCAGTTTTGTCCAATGATGAGACCAGTTTTACTACTCTTCCCCTGTCCAAATCTGCAGATATGTGTCCTACCTGAGATTTTACTCCAGCACTCTCTCTAAATGATTACATGGTACAGTGGGAGAGCCAAAAGCCAACTGAGTTCTGTACTGGGAATAAGCAGCAAGGGCACCCTAAATAGACAGGTGGCCTCCAAGTCATCTCGTCTGTACCCAATCCACTTGGAGCACTGCTGCTCCAGGCTGTTCTGGCTTCTCTTCCCTATGGGCAAGGCCGTCTCACCTCCTTGACCTGTTCTCCCTGTGGCCCTCACTGCTCAGGAAGCCTGTTCTCCCTTTTCCATGACAGTCTCTTGTCTTTGCTCCTTCCCAGTCACTAGTCAAATAATATCCCCAAAGTTCCCGGTGTATAACCCATCTGTGGCTTCTTTTTCCTAGAGCAGCTCAGTTGAGAGCTCTATCCCAAAATGGTCTCTGACTATGTCAATCCCTAATAGGGCCCTGCCAAAAACTGCTTCTCCTGAGCTGGTCTACTGGGTTGCAGGAAGACCTTTCCAAGAAAAAAGCTCACTGTATTTGCAGTTTGTACTACCCAAAGGCTTGCTTCTCCAGGAGGCCAGTGCTACCTAGGCACTATTCATTTCCACAGATCTCGGCTCTCCAGGCTTACCTAACGTCTGCAGCTGCTGGCCATCCTTGGCCATTCCCAGGTGGCCCGAGGCAGCTTCTCTAAGTGTTGTCTTCAGCCCCTGCTGTCTTCCCTAGGTTTCCAACTTCCATATGGCCACCTTTTAATTCCTGGAATTCTTCTCTTTCTCTGAGCTAAGTAATTCAGTTTTTTGTTGTTGTTGTTATTGTTACAGTAACTCAACTTTTTAATTGGGCCAGTAAGGAGCCACTAAGCAGGGGATCCTACTTGGGCACCATATTAGCAATAAGTCTTCAAGACAGGAAATTTTTTCTCAAGTCATAGCACAAGATTATGAAGGTTAAGAAACAATAGCTTAGAGAATACTGGATAGGCCCAATGGCAGTCTAACATAGGTGTGTGTTCTGAGCACATTTAAGGTAGGCTAAGCTATCATGTTTCCTTGATCCATTACATACATTCTTGTCTAACAAATACAAGGTGTTCCTAAGGTCACTTTACATATAATATTAAAATTAAACATTAAACATTATTTAACAGTAAACATTAAAATTTGTTTATTCAGGATTGTCATAATATTTGAAGTAAAACTAATGCTACAAGAAATTGTGAATTATACAAACATTAAATTCAGTATACAGTGTCCCAAAAGTCACCACACAAAGAAAAAATTAAAGAATGTTAAGGACACCCTAAATTTTCTAGTCATGATGGGTTCATCAGCATGTAATCCCACCACGCTGAGGAACACTGGTATTTTCTCAGTTATACAGTCCTTCAATTTTCCTATTCATTCACTATAATATCAGTTGTAACTTAGGATACCTCCAATATGCCCGTTTTATCCCTTTCTAGCACATCAAAACGTCAATAAATACTGCATATAAATGTTTATGGGCTCTGAATAAAGATGTCCCTATGAATAAAGTCTTCAAGTTTTGTTATTTTTACTATACAGATGTCATTTTATTCCTTAATCTTGACACTAGAGTATGTACACATATAAGGTACTATACCACATAAGTATAGAATTATTAATTGCTAGATACTCTTCTACTGTCTTACATACTACCACTCATAAAGCCCAGTAAAGATTTCTTTATTCAATGATGTCTGGAACAAAATGTCAAGTGACAAAGATAAAGTGTATGACAAAGTTCCAGTTCACTTATTTAACAAAGGCAAAAACAACAAAAGATAATTTCAAAATTCTAAAGAGAGAAAAGGCATCTAACTTAAGAACTAAAACACGAGAGAAAGAAAACCAAAAAAGGAAGGTATACAGAAATAAATTTGTATTTCTAGAGAAGTCAAAAAGCATTAATAAAACTAGAAGGTAAGGGATTTGTAGAGAGTAAAAATAAGATTATGTAACAACTAATGTGATCTCAACAGTTAATTCTGGGAGAATTAAAAGGTGGAAAAAGTAAGAAAATAAAGTGCAGTAGTGTCAAATTAAAATACTGGCATGAACACTGAGGATATAAAGGAATGGTTAGAATTAATTAGGGCTAATCACACATTTTTTTCTACTGCTTGTTTTGAATGATTTTTGAGGTGATGAATATGGACTAATAAAGTATGAAAAAAGGCAAAATTTTAAAAACAACGTTAAACACAAAATAAGGGATATAAATGAAGCCAATAATAAAAAAGGAAGCTAAGATAATTAAAAGAAAAAGCGAAATAGCTAGATTTCATTTTTCATTAGGAAACCAAAGACAAAGGAGAAGCTAAAAAATAAAAATAAATCTGAAAAATGGGAATAGTATGGCTCAAGGGAGAGTGATGTAGCAAAGAAAAACTAATGTGTAGAAAAAAGTGGAAGCTAGAAATAATGTGCTCGTCTTAGATAATTTGAAAGCAGATATCATATATCCATTTTCTACGGTAACAACAAATAGTGTGGATTTAAAAACAATATTTAATCCAATATGAATACTTAAACAGGTATCATATTTGTTGTAATAAAAAATATCTTTAAGGGTTCATAACATATTCTCAGAAAAATAAGTATGTAAGACATTTAATGTAAACATAGAACAGAGGAACAAGGAAGAGTCAAAATGAAAATGCAAGCAACAAAGTAGAGTATTTAAAAAGAATCAGGATAAGTAGCAATTACAGAAAATTACTATACAACATCACCAAATTCTATGTGCTCCTAAATATCTTACTGCCGTAACTTAGTTCTACAAAAAAGTAGCTTAAATTCTAAATCATATTACCTATAAACAACTATTCCAAATGCCTAGATATGCACCCAAATTTAAATTTTAGAGTGTTTCTTAGAAAATGCTATTTACTACCAATACTTCAATACCAAGGACATCTTAAATGAATTTTAGAGCTTCATCACATATCTACACACATATATCTAGATAGATGGACATAAAATGTCTCTAACTACAGTTATCATTTCTTTTACAAACAGCATACAATAAAAATTTGGGTTTCATATTTGAACCTCTGTAAACTTTTTATGCGTAACATAATAACTTAATGCTTTAAGTTCTGAAAACTCATGGTTTCTCTCAACAGAGCCTTTAAGTATTAGGTTTTTTTTTAAGCATAATGGCAGGAAATAGAAAGATAGGCTCATGGAGAAAGAAAGGTTGTGGGAGGGGCTGAGAGAGTGAGAGGAAGTAAAAATGATGAAGATGTAGTAAGTACATCACCAATTCCTCATGTTGAATGTAATGATGTATCATAAATATATACTAATAAAAACATAATTCTGTGATGTCTAAAAATATTTTAAAAGGCTGGGGAGGTAGCTCAGTGGAAAGGCCCATTACCACAAATAAATAAATATGCATTTCGTGCAATATAACCAGTTTGGAAGTTCTCTATATCTGCCTCCTAACTTCAAGAAAACTCACACAATACAAAAATCAAAAAATTTGGAGACATTTGAAAATATTCTGTTTTTAAGATCTGTTTTCAAACCCTCACCATGTTTTAAATAAGGGGTTGAAAGCTGTTTTACAATCTAAGATTCATTATTTTAGCATTTCCGCACTGAATTCGGTGAAGTAAATCTTAATGTAAATCATAACTCATTGAGAATGAAAAAAGGAACCAGACAATTACAAAGGTAAACAGAACTTTAAAATTATCAAAATGTAAACATATCATCTCGCCTCAAGAAAAAAAATTAAGTACCACCTCTAAAAACAGAGGCTTCCATTATGATTTTAAAGTGCTGTTTTTTTACACAAAATTGACTAACAGTGAAATATCTTCACAATGTGATAATTTTCTGTAAAAGACTTGTTCTATTAAGGCTTTGTTGCTCTGAGGCCAAATACAAGCCATAAAAGGAAAGTGAAGTTCAATGCGACTTATTTTGTTCCTCTCTTGAAGATGCTCAAGAGTAACCTCTTTTGTTGCCTAATTATACGTTCAAAATCATAAATGAAATCAATTATGCACTTTATATCCTTGATAAAGGTAGTCTGACTTAACAGGACTTCCTTGATGTTTCCCCAATCTTACCAACATTAAACAAGTAAAATCTCCAGAGACCAAGAAACAGTAACAACAAAAACTACTAGTAATAAATCATTAAGAGATTCTCTGTTGAAGTATGCTTAATAAAGACGAAGTAGCAAAGAACAAACTGTGAAACAATTTGATCCTGGTCTTTACAATCCTATCTTTTCTCTTTGAAAAAAAAGTCAATTCTTTTTCCTGAGGCTCCCAGTAATTATTTTGGTAGCAAAATTATTTTAACTATGACCATCAATTTAGATCTAAAGACACATGTTAGAAGAATGTCATATTTATACTTCTTCAAAGGCACAGGAATATTTTTCTGCTCTTTACCACTGAAGTACCAAAGCGGGAGGGAAAAAACCATACCTGAAGAGACATACACTAAATCACCACCGAAACGAGTCTGGGTTTGCTACAATCAAAACTAGTTTGATCTATGAAGACGACCTGCTGGTTCAGAAGGGATCGTAACTCTCACTGGCGGAATGTCTGCCATGCGTCACGAATTCCTGACCGCACGGTGAGTGCCTATCACTTATCAAGCAGAACCAAACAAAAACAGATGGGCCAACACAAAAAAGTAAAGCTAATATTCCAAAAACACAGCGTATTTTAAAATCACAATAAATATGACACCCATAAAAATCGTTTTGAGCTTACTTTCTTCCTTATATATTCTGTTCTGAACTGCCCAGAAACCTTAACAAATCAATTACTTACAGGCGCGATTTTTCTTTAAACTATACCTGTGTTTACCTGTCATCTTTACAATCCTCTTTTTTCTTCCTAATGGATCAGTTACAACAAAAATCTACCAGTACTTGTTTCCGATTAATCAAGCATGCATTACAGATGGGTACTACAACTAAAGAACTCTATTGTCTGCCTGGAAAAACTAAGAAAGTCAGAGTTTCTAGAATCCAGCAAAACACATTTGGGTATGACAAAAATATCTCCATGTACGATTTTTTAAAAAACGGTATTAACATTAATAAATGTGGCAGCCATCTCAGTAGCAGAAAACCACTGGCGGCAGTGACTTAACTTTCTTCCAAAACAAAGTTGCCATATTCAGAAACCTAATATACACTATGTATGTTCCGGAAAACGAAAACTCCTGGCCCTCGTCCTGAACAAAGGCATTCTTTCTTCGGATTGCTGGAAACTCTTGGCCCCACCGCCTTCTTCCAATCTCTTCAAAAGAGTCCCAGATGGCAGGAGGGGGAAGAGGGGCTACCGCTCAGCGCCCCAAGTCCCAGTCCCTACAAAACGAGACAAGCACGACCCAGGGCACCTGGGCTACGGGAGAAAACACGACCAAGCCCCGCCGGCTCTCGGGCCCGGGAACTCCGCGACTCCCACTTTCCGCGCCATTACCTTCCCGTGCGACGGCGTCTCAGGGCTGCTTTCTCACGGGTCCGCCGGACATGGTCTCCTGTCCTTCGCTCGTCACTTCGGATCGGGGCGATCTCTCGGTCGGGTGGGAGCGGATGTCGAGTGGCTTCTCGCGGGGCCGGAGTCGGCGGCCTGTGGGGGCTGGGATGCGGGCCGGCTTCCTGGTCTCAGTTCTGCAGGAGTTTCCCGGCCCCGAGCAGGATCTCCGCCGACCAAAAAAAAAAAAAAAAACTTTTCACTCGCGACGCCACCCGGAACGGCCGTGAGAAAGTCACTTCCTGCCTCGGCGAGCAGCAGCAGCCAGCGCCGTCCCGGGGAACCCGGAACAGCGGGCCCGCGCGCCGCGGGGGAGGGGCCGCGCAGCCCCGACGGCGGCCGGACGCGGCGCGGGCGCTCGGCGGCGCTCGGCCGGGCTAGGCCGCCGCGCGCGGACGCGGGCGGCGGGGTTATTGTCTCGAGAGCGGCTGCCGCGCCCTTCGCCCGAGCCGCCGCCGCCGCCGCAGCCTTCCCGAGCCGGCGCCCAGGGGCTCGGCAGGCTGGATGGCGGCCCCCGCCCCGGGCCGCCCGTCGGGCCGCCCGTCCTTCCGTCCGTCCCCGCCTCCTCCGCCGGCCCTCGATCCCGCTTCGCCCGCTCCCGCGCTCGCGCCGCCGGCCCCCGCGTCCTCCTCGCTCTCGCGGTCCCGCGGCGGAGGCCCCGCGAGCGGCTCGGGCGGCGGCCGGCGGGTCTCCTCGGGAGCTCGGGGCCGCGGCGGGGACCGAGGCTGCGTCCCGCGCCGCCGCCGCGCCACCTTCACTCGAGCGCGAGACGGCGCGGGGAGGCGGAGGGCGGGAGGAAGGAGGCGGCCGGGGCCGGGCGGAGGGGAGGCGCGGCCTGGGGCCGCGCGGCGACAGCGCCCCGCCCCGCCCCGCCGCGCGCAGCCCAGGCCCGCGGCCGACGTCGCGCGGGGCGGGCGGAGGGCGGCGGGGCGGCTCCGCACCGCGGGCTCCTGCGCCGGCCGCGAGGGGCGCGCTGGCGGCGCCGGCCCGGCCGCCCCCTTCGGCCCCGCGGCCTTCGCCGGCCCTCGCCTCTCGGGTTTCGCTGCACGACCGCAATCGCTGCGCGGAGGTTGCTCGGGTCCGGTCCGGATTTCACGGCGCAGGTATCTTTTTCGGCTGCAGCGCGCCAACTTCCTCCAGTGGCACGCTCGGGTTGCAGGAAAACAGCGCGACTGCCCGGCGGAGATTTCCACGCCGGCCCGGCTCCGCGCTTGCCGGGACCCCTCCGCGTCTCCGCCTCTCACCCGGGGGAGACCACGCGGGGGCCGCGCAGGGGAGAAGGGCCCGCGAAGCTGCCTCGGGATGGAGCCTTTGTTAGAGGAGACCTCGGCCGCGCTCCGCCTGCGACGCACGCTGCCACCCCAGCGGTTCCGGGGGCGCCGCCTTGGACTGCGCTGGCCCTGGTGGTTCAGCCTGGCAGGGTTTGCGTTTATTGCCGGGAGACACGCTTAGGCATTCTGTCAACACATATGGCATAGAAAGCTGCAACCATAACATGGCACCGTTTTTTTTTTTTTTTTTTTTTTTTTTGCAGTTACTGCTTTAAATATGTTCACAGAAGTCCTTGTTTTACCCGGAGAAGGAAGACAGTAGATGTGGGGCGACACACCCGCCACCCCCACTCTGCTGTACTTAACTGTGTCCACCGATGGTAATTAGCCTCTGCGTCCCTTAAGTCACTGGCTCAGTACTTCCGGCTGTGTTCCAGAGATAATTATTTATTACCAAGTTTGAGTACAGAGCTCTAGGCCCTACAGACGATTCTTGGCTTGCCTCCAAAGGAAAGCATTCATTAAGTCCACCAGAGAATGCCTTGCCAGAGTGAGTTCTAAGCTAGTGACAAATGAAATAACCCCGAAGTTATTCGAGTTATTTTTAATAGAAGTGGGAGCATTTTAGCTACATCCAGAACTGCTGGAATCAACAGTTCCTTAGCATTGTGCAGAAGTGGAAGATTTACAACACTACCCAATTTTTCAGGCATATTCAGTGGTAAATTAGAGGTAGGAGCTTTAGCTGGACGCCAGGAAATGGCAGGCGTCTAGACTGGGGACGCAACGCTGGCCGGCTGGCTTGTGTGAAAATGAATCTTGACCACTGCGTGAGAAGCTGAAGTGAGTGAATTGTGCAGGCCTTTGAAGGGTCATGAGAAAGATTTCTTACTTTGAAAAACTGGCTTGAGTCTGATTAGGACTCAATAAAAGAGCCCCAAACAAATCTTCACTCTCCTAAAGTATTCCAGGATGGTTATGTGGGCAACATCCCAGTGGGAGACGATGGGATTCTTTGATTCAGGTGTTGCATCTTGGCTCAGCTGATTGAGAATTCCTTTTAGTGTGCTACCGCAGGTAGCTCTGTGCGAGTGTGCTTGCCTAGCGTATGTAAGACCCTGGATTCAGTCCCCATAGCACAAGGGAGAAGATACATGGTAGCCTAGAGTCAGGTAAACCTAACCCTCCAAGCCTAAATAAACAGGACCAGATAAGGTCTCTACACTAAGACTTGCCTGCCCTTGTCCTAGCTTTTTTCTTTTAATTAAAACTTTTACTTGGGACAATCTGATTAATTCAAGCTAGAAAAGTCTCCATCGCCAAAAGAGAGTCACCTGAACTTACGCCGTTGGAGTTTTATCCCTCTGAGTTCATTTCTCTAGCACAAATCCATAATCCTGCGAAAGCTAATGTTTTGAGCCCTAATAGTTATTTATACCTAATTCAGGGATTGTTTCTCTAAAGCAGCTTTTGATGGAAGAGAAAAATAGAGCTAACATAATGCAGATCCTGAGTAAGGGGGAGAGGGAAAAAGACCTCATTCCTTGGAGTAATATATGGAGAGTAGAATGTAGACAATAAATGACCCCATCTGATTATTAAATTGGTCCTTCTTACACAGTAAGGATGAACCCCGAAACATGGACTTGAAGGGAGTGGAAGCAAAAATTCACTTGTCAAAAGTTACCTATTTTGTAAATATTTCTTCAGCTGCCCCTTTATAAATTACTTTCCCGGAAATGATTATCAGTGAGATGACAGCTATATGATCAGGGTATTCAGTAATCAGAAAGAGTGATTCATCTTTGCCTTTCCTTGCTGACTGCTTAGTTCTGATTCATATGAGCAGCACACAAGTCTTCCATTTGGTCTTTCTTACAAGGCATTCCTGTTGTGTCCTTTACAGATTAGTTTCCTTTGAAAATCCTCCCACAGGACCTTGAACTAAAGATGGGCTGGACTTTTTGTGATTAAACAGAGAACCAAAACTCCGCCTTAATGAAGGATACCTGTGTTTCTGCAATGATTAACTAAAATCCAGGACTGCCTCAGAAAGTGGACCAATAAATATTTGTTGATATTACAATTTCATCTTCCCATTACAATTCTATAAATGATTCGCCATAAAAGGCAGGAAATCTTTTCCTCAGGATTCTGTAAAAGTCAGGTCCCAGGAAAGGACTAATTGCTAAAGAAATAAACGCTATTGGAAGAACCTGAAAGCCTTAAATACATATAGCATCCCACAAGGAACAACAAAAAAGTGTCATTTTTCTAAGAGAAAGCATACCCGTTACTGTAAAAGGAAACCCTTGCCCCGTCATTTTCCCATGGCAGCCAAGCAGCTACACACAAGCACTGGGGAGAGCCAGCCAGCAGAAGTCAAGGAAAAACTTGAAATCGTCATTCTTTTCTTGCTTTCCCAATTCCTAGCAAAGAATTATTAACCTAAAAACAAAGTTGCCTTTATCAGAGTAATATTTGGGGCAAATGAGTCTTCAGGCTAACATGGGGTTAATTGAAAAGTCCAGAGCATTAGGTCAATTAAGTCAAAATGCATGGCCATCTATATTTGAATAGGGATTTGAATTCCCTATTTTTGCCTTCATCTTAGCAACACCCCCTTCCCCCCTTTGGAGTCTTGGGAATTAAGCCTAGCTCCTTTGCATTGAACTACAATTCAGGCCCATTTTTTATTTTTAATTTTGAGACCAGGTCTCACCAAGTTGCTAAGTTGCCCGTACTGGGCTTCAACTTGTGATCTGTACGTGCCTCCCAGAGTGCTTGGGATTACAGGCCTACACCACCACCTCTGGGGCCTAGCCTTAGCCCCTTTGATAGAGTAGGAGGTTAGGGTGGCAAAGGTCTGACAAAGATAATACATGCAGTGTTGTGAGATTTTGTAAAGGGAATGGAATCACCCCTCCCTTAACATGTTCCTGGCAAAATGCAACATGGAGAATTGACATAAAATCTCTTAAGAATACAAATGCACAAATATATGGATGGATAGACAGATAAAATTGTAAATCAAATCTAGCAGAATGTTAGTAATTAGTGAAATATGAGTAAGTTATGAAAGTTAAAAAAATCTGAAATAACTAAATTTGCCTTCATATCTGTTACTTTAAGTATATTTATGTGGTATAGATTTAAGTTCATTTAATGTAGCAATGTGATATAGTTTTAACTTTTTTGGTAGCAATTCACTTATTAGGTCACTGATAAAAATTTATCCTAAGAAAACTGATTGATGTAAAGATAACCCTGTGAATGTACAAACATGTACCTTCCAGTATTCAGCTAAGGCATTTTAAATTTAACTGTTTTTTCTTCTTTCCAAAATTTACTAGTCTTTTGAACTACATGCTTGTAGTTATTTTCTAATGTAAACTGGTGGGTAAGGCCAGGTTTAAGAATAGCAACAAAGATACAGCATAGCAAAATATAGAAAAAAACCTTTTGGTAAATATCCCAATAAAGGGATTGGTTGGATTCAGAGAAGAGGCATCGAGATTTAACTACTGTGACCCATTCGAGGAATAGGAAGCTGAGTTAGAGTGGTGACTTAAGTGAAATGATTTAGGTGTGGAAGATTAATATGTTAAGTACTGTGTAGTTTCTCTGACTTGGAAAACCCAGAACACAGACATTCTATAGAACCACATGAAGTGATAGCCGTAGTTGGGAGAAAGAATAGGGAGGGTGTGTGAGGGTCAAAATGGGAAGGGATTGTAAAGTTGATATGATACATATGTGCATGAAATATCCAAATTCATTTTAAACACTATGTATTACATATGTATATTGATAAAAATAGTGGGGAAAACATATTTTCAGTAGTAATTTATGAATCATGGGGAAAGTCTGCCTCTGTGAAAAGTTTTGGCATCTTTCCCCCTTATTTACAGTAGTCCCTCTTATGTACATGTGATACATACAGTCTAAGACACCAGTGGATCCTGAGACTGCAGATAGTGCAGAACTCAGTATCTACTATTTTTCAAATCCATACATGCCTATGAAAAGATTATAAGTTAGGCACAGTAAGAGATTAGTAATAGTAAAATAGAAAAATAAGAATATACTATATATAAAAGCAACATGAATGTGGTCTGCTTCTCTCAAAATACTTTATTGGACATTACTCATACCTCTTGTGATGTGAGATAATGCAAGGCCTACATGATAAGATGACATGAAGTAAAGTGGTAGGCATTAAGCTGTTACTCTACTCAAGAGTTTTTGTGACACCATGACAGCCAATCTGTCGACAGTTCCTAGTAACTAACGGGCAGGTAACATACAGCATGAATACAGTGGGAAAAGGTGACTCATTCTCAGACACCTCAGAGCAGAACAGCATGAGCTCTTATACTACTCAGAGTGTTATGCATTGAAAATTTAGGAATTGTTTGGTTCTGGAAATTTCCATGTGGTGGTTTCAGACCATATTGATCCTGGGTTACTACACCACGGAAAGCAAAAGTAGGATAAAGAGAAACTATTACATATGCTTGATAATCTCCCCCCCCCCCTTTTTTGAGACAGGGTCTTGCTCGGTAATCCAGGCTGCTCCTAAACTCACTGTGTTGCCCAGGCTGGCCTCAGATTCTCAGCAATCCTCCTGCCTCAACCTTCCGAGTGCTGAGACTGCAGGTGTACACTACCATACCCACCTTATGTGGTGCCAGGGATTTGAACTCAGGGCCTTGCACTTCCAAGGCAAATACTCTAGCTGCTGTACTGTTCTCCCAGCTCCTATTCTATTTTGCAAGCTGTCAAAGTTAAATTTCTTTTAGATATATTAGAATTTTTAAGGTAAATGAAGAAAATAATGCCTAATGATTATTTGTATGGCCTCTGAAATAAGACTGCTTCAATTATCAGTAGAAACTCAGCTACTGAGTGACGTTGGGCAAGTTTCTGAACATGTTAAACATAAATTTGAGGGGCTGGAGGCGTAGCTCAGTGGATAAAGTGCTTGCCTAGCAAGCACAAGGCCCTGAGTTCAATTCTCCAGCATCACATAGACTGTGTGTGGTGGCACACACCTGTCATCCCAGCACTCGGCATATTAAGGAAAGAGCATTGCCTTGAGTCCAAGGCCAGCCTGGGCTCCATAGTGAGTTCAGGACCAGCTTGGACTACAGAGCAAGACCCTGTTTAAAAAAAAATAAACAACTATAAATTTGAGCTGCTTTATCTCTGGACTAGGAATTGTAGTACCAACTGCCATATAGATTAATGAGAGGGCTAAGTGAATCCGTGCTAGTGAAGTGCTTAGCACATTACTTGGCAGACACTGAACTATTAGCTATTATGAGAAGCATTTTTAAGAGCACTGATCATATGTACCATCCTCCCATCATTTCTAAGGCCATCACAGTCTGTCTTCCAAACCAGAACACTGTGAGAGTGAAAGCAGACATTAGTAATTATTACCATTACCATCGGAACAACAAATGTAAAATCAGAATTATCCTGGGGCAAATGATGTACCCCAATAATTTATAATTCCATTGACCTCTTCTGATCCTCATCCCCTCTCCAATCCTCCCTAGTATGAATCATAATCTATTTCTATCATATTAAAATAGGCATCCCTACTAACAAATCATAGCAATATTGAATCAACCAAGGAAATTAAATATTGCTGCTTAATGCCTTTCAGTGCAGGCTTTCACTTGAGAGTTTGTTTTATCTCTCTCCAAGCAATGAAACTACTCGTTTCCTAAGGTGAGTTAAACTCACCCTTAATTAAAGTTTTTCCATGGGTTTTTGTATATTTCTCTCTCTCTCTCTCTCTCTCTCTCTCTCTCTCTCTCTCTCTCTCTCTCTGTGTGTGTGTGTGTGTGTGTGTGTGTGTGTGTGTGTGTGTGTGTGTGTGTGTGTGTAGACAGGGTTTCACTCTAAGTCTAGGCTGGTCCTGAACTCACTATGTAGCCCACGTTGGCCTAGAACTCACTGCAATGCTCCTGCAAGAGATTAAATACCTTCTAAAATGCCAGGTATGTTATAAAAAAAACCTTTTGTGTTTTATTTTGTTTTGTTTGAGATAAGTCTCACTTTGTAGCCCAGACTAGCCCAGAACTTATGGAAATCCCCCTGCTTCAGCCTCCCAAATGTTGCAATTACAGATGTGTGCCATCACAACCACCTATTATATGATGCTGGGACATGGAACCTGGGGCCTCAGGCTTCCTAGGAAAGTGCTGTAATCACTGAGCTACTCCCCCACCCTTGCCCTTTTGGTTAAGCATGTCATCATTCCTATTTGAAAATAAGTAAATCCTCTATATATTGTCAAAGACTACCATATTATAATACTCAAGAAATCCCACCTAAATCTAGCTCAATAAATTTCAATAAACACTTGGAAAATATTGATATTCCTCAGTTAGATCTTCTAAACTAATTCTGAATCTCAGCTGGGCACAGCTACGTGGAGGCTGAGGTGGGAGGATTGCAAATTGAAGACCATCTAAGTAAGGATACACATAGTAAGAACCGGTCTCAGCAAACGAACAACAACAAAACACATGTGAAATAGTTCTGAATTTGCTGTAATCGTATATTCTTCCCTTGTAAAGAAATTTATTTGGGAAAATTGCCTGCAAATTTTCTTCAAAAATGTTGACCTAAATAATGACATAATTTTAAATGCTTCTGAGTTCAGGACCAGCCTGGTGATTGAGTCCCTGTCTCAAAATAAATAAAGTAATACTCCCTCCCTCCAGTATTTCCCTAGTCTGATCACAGTTAAAGCAATTGTCTACCAAGCACAAGGCCCTGAGTTCAGTTCCACAGCACCACATAAGCCAGGCGTGGTAGCACATGCCCATAATCCTATTACTCAGGAGGCTGAGGCAGGAGGATTGCTTTGAGTTATGGCCAGCATGGGTTTCAGAGTGGGTTCAGGACCAGCCTGGACTACAGAGCCAGAGCCTGTTCCCCCCCCCCCCCAAAAAAAAAAACCATTAGATATCATATCATTCATATTTCCTGCTCTACAGCATACTGAACTATTAGTAGAAATACCACTTTGCTTCTGAAGGATATTTATACTTTTGTGTGTGTAGAAATAAATGGATTTTTAGGTATTTTATTGTATAATTTCCAACATAATTTTTTCTTTTCTTCTTTTTTTTTTTTTGTACTGGGAATTGAACCCAGGGCCTTCATGCTGAACCATATCCTCTACCTTTTTTTTTTTCTTTTGCTTTTTTAGCATTTTATTTTTAGATAGGGTCTCACTAAGTTGCTAAATTTCCCAGGCTGAGTTCAAACCAGAACTTATCCTGTCTCAGCTCCCAAAGTGCTGGGATTGCAGGTGTGTGCCATCACATGGGTTCTTTTTCATTCGTCTTAACTGATTTCCTTTACTTGGTTTCTGGTCACCTGGCTTCATAGATAAATGGTATTTCTACTGTGCTGGCTGTAGTAATGCAGCCTAACCAGTACATTCTTTCTAGCCCATTATCTTTCAGAATAACTCAGGCATCGCCATAGGCATTTACTTGCTGATGACTTGGATAAGATATTCATTCTCTCTGCAATAGTTTATCATCTAGGAGATGAAAACCTAGACCTATATTATCTATCTTATAGCATTATTACATCAAACAAGATGTCGAAAATAAAAGGACACTGTGAATACTACATGAGAGGTGTCCTTTTTGCTTTTGCATTAATAGGAATACAATTCATTATCATCAATAAAATATCAGAAGCCATATAAAATGTCCGTGGACTCAATAGCCTCCCAGTATGCAATTTATATTATCAATTAAGTGATCTATTGTTAGAAAGGTTATACTATAAGAGAAAGTAAATAGAAACTCATCACATTACATATTAAAATTCAAGCTATGACTCCAGAGGCCAAAAATGCAGATATTTTTGATAATTCGGACACTAAATATTCCACTATGAAAATGTTGTTAGGCAAAGGAGAGGTGTTATTTTCAGGGAGACTGCTTGACCTACTTAAAGAAAACAAGCTTTTAAAACTCTAGAACCTGGCCATTTTCAGTAACAGTTAAATAAGCAGGAAGATACCTTTGAGGTCATCTTCTTTCACGTTCAACTGCATTTTATAGCTGAGGGAATTCTGGTTTGAAAACTTGCCCCAAATCACACTTCTTGTTAGTGGAAAAAACGAAATTAGAGCCCAGTGTTCTCCCACTTCAGTGAGTGTCCCCTACCACATTGCCACCACATAGCAATCCAAAGACAGAACAACTCAGACATCGCCAAAGGGAAGTTGGACCGGTAGAGCTACTTAAATATTTTTAAACTCTTGGTTGGCAAAAGACACCATAAATTTAAAAGATTATTGTAACAGAAAATAATATAGCAAAAAGTAGTTAATATCTGTAATATATTTTAAAAGTTCCTAATAAATCCAGAAAAGAGAGAATAACAGTTCAGGTGAACTATTTACAGAATATATAAAGTAATGGTTCACACACACACACACACACACACACACACACACACACACACACACACAAAGAAGGGCTAGCAAACGTAAAAACATGTAAAGGCTTAAAAATACAGTTCGCATAATGCCATTCGTTTTTTCTTTTCTCTCTCTCTTTCTTTCTTTCTTTCTTTCTTTCTTTCTTTCTTTCTTTCTTTCTTTCTTTTTTGAGACAGGGTCCCACTCTGCAGCCCGGGTTGGTCCTGAACTCACAGGTGTAGCCCAGGCTGCCCTTGGCCTCAGGACAATCCACCTGCCTCAGCCTCCCAGTGCTCGAATTACAGGTGTGCGCCACCACAGCCAGCTTTATATGGTGCTGGGAAATTGAACTCAGGACCTTGCACTTTAGCCACTGTACATTTCTCTAGCCCCAGGAATACCCTTGTAAAACTCAGGATAACTGCAACTCCAGAAAACTTCTGCTCTTATTACCGTAGTTGGGGCTAGTGGCTGCTTTTCAGTTTTCACAAGCAAAAAGAAGCACAGTGGGCTACAATAAGAGAATGTTCCTACGACCTGGACCTAAAGGAAAGGGAATTAATCTGATGCCAAGTAGGTTGGAATTTAACAGGCTTAAACATAGTCCCAGAAACTAGATGGTCTTTCTTGTGTCATTCTGCATGAATGCTTGTGAGGAAGTTACACAGCAGTACTCCATCGAATTCAGGCCTGGGTATGTGCTAGTGATCTCCTCTTTGGCTACATTCCTGTATAAATATTTCTATCCTATAGGCTATACCACCAGGCTTCTGGGTATAGTTTGCCGTAGTTTCTAATCTTTCAGTATTTTGAAAACTGTGGATTTTAAATTCCAGGTGGTCTTGGTTTCTGTGAGTTCTGAATCTGTGGATTTTGTCCTCCAGGAAGTTTTTTGCTTCTGTTTTGATGTCCAGTTATTTGATCCCTTTGGATCTGATTTTCATGTGTGGTGACAGATATGAATCTAGTTTAATTTTCCTGCATGTGGAGATCCAGTTTTCCCAGCACCATTTTTTGAATATAGTGTCTTTTCTCCAGTGGATTGTTTTGGTCCCTTTGTCAAAGATCAGTTGACTAATAGTGTTTGGGTTTGTTTCAGCATCCTCAATTCTGTTCCACTGGTCTGCTTGTCTGTTTTTATACCAGCACCATGTAGATCTGATCACTGTTGCTTTGTAGTATTTTTTGAAGTCTGGAATTGTGATTCCTCCAGCTTTCCATCTGTTACTCAGAATTGCTTTAGAGATTCTGGGTCTTTTCTGATTCCATATAAATTCTAAGGTTGTTTCTTCTAGTTCTGTGAAGAATATAATTGATACTTTGATTGGTATTGCATTGAATCTGTATAGTTGCTTTGGTAGTATGGACATTAGACAATATTAGTTCTTCCTATTCAGGAACATAGGATGTATTTCCATTTTCTAAAGTCCTCTTCAATCTCTTTATTTAGGGGTTTGTAGGTTTTTTTGTGTAAGTCTTTATCTGTTTGGTGAGGTTTATTTCTAAGTATTTTATTTCATTTTATTTTTGCTGTTGTGAGGAGGGTTGTTTTCTTGATTCTTTCCCTTTGGATTTATTATTGGATTTTAGGAATGCTATTGATTTGTTGGTATTGATTTTATAACCTGCTACTTCACTGAATTTATTTATTAGCTCTAAGACTCTTTGTGTGGAATTTTTGGGTCTTTTATGTAGAGTATCATTTCATCTGCCAATAGGGATATCTTTACATCTTCCCTTCTGATGCATATTCCTTTTATTCCTTGCTCTTGCCTGATGGTTCTTGCCAAAATTTCAAGCACTATGTTGAATAGTAAGGGTGACAGTGGGCATCCTTGTCTCATTCCTGAATTTAGTGTGAATGCTTTCAGTCTTTCTTCTTTTAAGATTATATTGGCTAAGGGGTTGTTATAAATAACTTGAATCATGTTGAGGAAGGGTCCCTCTATTCCTGTTTTCTTCAGAGTCTTTATCATAAATGGGTGTTGGATTTTGTCAAATGCTTTTTCTGCATCGATTGAAATAATCATATATGATTTTTATCTTTGCATCTGCTAATGTGGTGTATTACATTTATTGATTTGCATATGTTGAACCATCCCTGCATTTTGGGATGAAGCCCACTTGGTCATGGTGTATAATCTTCTTTATGATTTGGTGCATTCTGATGGCAAGAATTTTATCGAGTATTTTTGCATCTGTATTCATTAGGGATATTAGCCTATAGTTCTATTGTTGGGTCTTTGTCTGGTTTTGGAATTAGAGTTATATTTATTTTCAAGAAATAAGTTGGACAATTTTCCTTTCTTTTCAATTTCTTGAAGAAGTTTGAGGAACATTGGTACTAAATCTTCCCTAAATTTTTTATAAAATTCTGCTCGGAGTCCATCAGGTCCTGGGCTCCTCTTGTGTTTTTATTACTTCCTCAATTTCATAGGTGGATACTGGCCTATTCAGATGTTAAATTTCTTCTTCATTCAGTTTTGATTGATATATGTTTAGGAACTCATCCATTTATGAGTTGATTAGAGTATAAATTTTTAAAGTAGCTTCTTATTATCCTTTGGGTTTCCTTAGCTATTGCAATTTCGACTTTTTCATCCCTGACTCTATTGATACAGGTTTTCTTCCCCCACCCCCTTTTTTTGTGAGGTTAGCAAGGAGTATAACAATCTTGTTTATCTTTTCAAAAAAACCCTTTTGTTTCTTTTTTAGTTTCTATTTTATTGATTTCTGCTCTGATCTTTATAATTTCATTCCTTCTGTTAGTTTTGGGGTTAGCTTCTTCTTGTTTTTCTAGTACCCTGAGTTGTGAGGTTAGATTATTTATTTGGGCTTGCTCAGTTCTTTTTATGTGTGCATTTATGGAAATGAATTTCTCTCTTAACGCTACCTTCATTGTGTCTTTGAGGTTGCATTGTGATGTGCTGTCATTGTCATTTGTCTCTGTTGACTTTTTTATTTCTTCCTTGATTTCCTCTGTAACCCAACGTTTATTTAGAAGAGTGTTGGTTAGTCTCCAGTGGTTTGAGTTGTATCTCTTGTTTGTGTTGTAGTTGATTTCTAGTTTTATTCCACTGTGATCTGACAGGGAACTTGTGATTATGTCAGTTGTCTTTGTTGATTTTGTGTCTTGTTGACCTGTCTTCTTGGGATAGAGGGGTATTAAAGTCCCCCACTATTGTAGTTGGGTGTACCATTGTTTGGGGCATAAATGTTTATGATTGTCAGTTCCTCTTGCTGGATTGTTCCAATTACAAGAATGAAGTGACCTTCTTTGTGACCAGTTTTGGCTTAAAGTCTACTTTGTCAGCAAAGAGTATCATTACCCTTGCTTTTTTTTTTTTTTTTTTTTGTCCCACAGTTGTGTGGAATATAGAACTCCTGCCTATAAT
This sequence comes from Ctenodactylus gundi, assembly GCA_004027205.1. Lineage (NCBI taxonomy): Eukaryota > Metazoa > Chordata > Mammalia > Rodentia > Ctenodactylidae > Ctenodactylus > Ctenodactylus gundi. Next base: position 168,104 of record PVKB01000479.1, on the reverse strand, counting down.
TTTGAGTCTGTGTTTATCATCATGCTTGAAATGTGTTGCATGAAAGCAGCATATAGTTGGATTGTATTTTTTAATCCAGTTAGTCAGTCTGTATATCTTTTGGCTAGTGAGTTGACACCATTAGCATTTAGGGTTAAAATTGATATGTGTGTCTTAGGTCCTGCCATTTTGTAATCCTGTGACCATTCAACTCTTTTGTTTACTTATTTTTTAGATGTTCTTTCTATTAAGTATAATCCTACCACTGTGTTTTTTGTTGTGGTTGTTTCCTGTTTTCCTCTTTGTAAGGTTTATTTGTTTAAACAGACTAAAGCAAACCTAGAACTAGGTATTGAAATAAAATATTGAAACAATGTTTAGAAAACAATGTATAAGCAGAGAAAGAAAGAAAAGACCAGGTGGGGGAAATGTTCAAGTGGAGAATGATCAAGGTAAGCTCTCCTACAAGCCAACAAATGAGACTAATTTCACTATACTGTATATCTAAGTTTTTTTTTTTAATAAAGAAAAGGCTTTATTGGGAAACTTATAGAAGAAGAAAGAAAGGTTAAAGCTTCTGCTAGTCAGAAGGGGGACCCAGAAATGTGGGTTGTTTCTGTGACTCAGTGTCTAGGGGTTTTTATCTTTGAGCTGGGTAAGGGGTTGTTCTATGCTAAGCAGCTTAGCCACTATACTGTATAGCCAAGGGAAAGAGTAATTTGAAAAGGTACAAACAAATAGCACTGATATTAAGAGAATTATGAATAATTTTTTAATCTATGGAAATACACTTTTTGTGGTGCTAGACTTCAGTGTGTGCCTTGCATACATGAGGTCCTGGATTCAAAACCCCTCCCAACAATGCAAAGTTAAATTTCAAAAAAGTAACCGTTCTAAATTAGTTAAAAAGAAAGTAAATTGTTACAGGCCATTCAGTTCCTGAGCACGTGTGTTTTCCCTTAGAAAACAGAAACTTGCTGCACTAAGAGTGTCCTGGATAGAAAATTAGTGATATAGAAGGCCTCCAGTGTGCATTTGGGGCCTTCACCTCAGTGCCCCAAGTTAAATCTCAGCTACTTAAGGAAGGAAGTGCCTGACTTGCAAGAGCCCAAAGCTACAGTAATCGAAGCAGCACAGCCTGGCTGTGTACGGGTCTCCCTAGCCCCTCTTTCCTCTCTTTGCTTTCATATATTCTTATCAGGACAATAATATACTACTAACCACCCTCCTGAGATCAGGGCTTAAATGCTATTGAGTAAACTGAATATAATCTTTTAACTGCTTTTGATACCCGTGCTAACAGGTTTTCTGCACCAATTGTAAGCCAACATTTTCACTTTCAGTCATTGGGGGCTTTTTTTGGAAGAAATCCACAATAATCTGTCAGATAAAAACAATAAGAGTTTGGTTTCATCTTGAGATACTCATGTTTATCTTTCTATTTTGGTCCTGTAAAATAAAAGTTGTTTCCTTTCTTTTTCTTTTGATTTTGATTGTAACAATATGTAGCATTATAGAAAATAAAGGGTTCACATAGTGTACTGAAGGATTCCACTAAGTACAAACAGCTAAAAATAGACCCCAGTAGTGATGTCATTCAACCTCAGGATAACAGCTCAGACTATGTGATATCACAGCCTTTTTCCAGAACAGAATGCTCATTTTTGGATAACAGCAGTAAGTGACTCCTCTTTATTTGCAGAATTCTGTAAAAAATGAGCCATTCCAATTTGGCCTTCAGTGGCTTACCTTGAGGTAAAGATATGCATCTTATTTTTTTCTTTAAGATACACATTTTAACTTTATGCACAGTAATCCCATCTTATTCTACCAAAAATTATTTGCATTGGAGTTTTGCTAGTATCATCTTTACACATGTATAATAGACTGCAGCGAAAATAGAGCTGTATGGTTCTCTCATTACTAATTTTCAAAATTGATACACAAGGTGGTGTCTAAGATCTTGATTTACTTTTCTTTTTCTTTTATATATATATATAGGACTTATTGATAGTTCTCAGCTACTAGTGGAAATGGTAGTTTAAAACTCATTACCAACATAAGTCTGCATTCATACACGCTACCTTTTACTTTCCCACACCACCTCATTTAATGCCTTTCATGTTGAAAACTATGTAATAGCTCAAAAGGAAAGTATTATGTGTCTCATCTGTTGCTCCAAAAGAAGCAAAAAACTAGACCATTAACCTGCTGTGTAATCCCTGCACAGACTCGCACGTCTTTCAGCGGGAAGTCAGGCTCTGCCAAGAGTAGGGATGATTGCAGTTTAAACATTACAGGGTCAAGTTTAACATTTGTTCCATTCATAGAACTCCCACTGGCATCAATGGGAGTTTTGTGCAGAGGAGAATTGCTTCCTCAGTTACATGATTTTTGGAAGGTCCTCCATTTTGGTAGAACATATTCCACAAGAAAGGTAATAAAAATACACGTGTAGTACTCCTTTTTTAATAAGGTTATTATTGATTTTAATAAAATGCCACATACTAAAAAAGCACTTTTCTCATAAGACTTGATTTAGAAGGTAAATAAGCTATTTTGCAAAAAATGCAAGAGAAGTTGTCATCTTTCCAGATTTGTCTACAGTCTTTTTTTTTTAATCAGTGATATAAACATTACTACTGAAATCAACCAATGACTGTTGAGCCTCTGAAATTTTATGCCTTATGATCTATTACTATTCACTGGTTGGAAGCATGATATTCTTAAACTTAGTAGGCAAAATCATGTGGCTCTTAATAATAATTTTACAAGTCACCTCAGGTTAATAAAGGTTGATAAATAGGAAAAGGAAGACACTGAAATTTATGTAACTGTTGGGAGGATAGGCAGTCTTTGCCAGTGAAGTACTGGGACACTTTGATGTAGTGTTATTGTTGTTAAATGATAAGAGTAACATCAAGGGAAATAAACAAAGTATGTTAATAAAGTTTAGTCCATTGTATATATGATAATAATTTTAAGAAAACTTATAGCTTGATATAATATTAGATGGTTTATTTAAATGGCTATAGATATTTTCCAATCATTTGGAAATTACATATTAATTTATATTACAAATGAATCACTATGTCTAGCACCATAATATAATACTGTCTTTGATTTTTAAGATTTCAAAATAAGCCAGGCTGGTGGCATAGCCTATAATCCCAGGACTGTGGGAGGCAGAGGCTGGAGGATTTCAGGTTTGAGCCCATCTGGGCATGATAATCTCGCAAGGCTCTGTCTCAAAATTTTTAAGAAATAAAGAATGGGTTTGGAATGTAGCTTAGTGTGAAGGCCCTGGCTCTGTCCCCACTACCACCCAAAATTTTTTTTTCAAAAGACAATCTGAGGTTTCCCGTGGGCCAAGGAAATACTCTAGATTCAAAAATCTGGTGCATGTTTTGTTTAATCTTCAAAATATTTCAAAACAGATTGGATTCCAAACGCCATTAGATTTCTCAAAAAAGCCCTGGCATGTTACATTCATTCTTCACATAATGCAAATTCTCTCATTTTTCTACTGCTCAGGAAAGTGTTTAAAAACAATCTGGAGAAGAAGAAAGGTGACAGAAAGAAAAACACAATGGAAAACAAACCAGGCAAATGAGTACTGTAGCCAGTCCAACAACTCCCTGTTATCGCCACACATTGCCTGTCCACAATGTTATATAACAAATTTCAGTTTTTCTTGAGAGGCTTACCTCTTCTTTCAACTGTGAAAGTGTCATATCTTTCCACAAATAATAAAAATGATAGCAAATATTACTTGTTTATGGTGTGTTTGACCAGTAAAAATGTCTGATGCATTCAAGTAAGTATCAGCGCTAATGTTTATGGATTGCCTATTGCAGATGCAGTACTAGATTGACAGTTTAAAATGTGATGCAGAGTTTTTTGGTTGGTTTGTTTGTTGACACGGGATCTCACTAAATAGCCCAGGCTGGCCTTAACTCATGGTCCTTTGGCCTAATCCTCTCAAGTTCTGGGACTATAGGCATGTGTCACCATGCCCAGTGACCTAAAGCCATAAACCATGTACCAAGTTGAGATGTTTTAGAAAAACCTACATATGGCAATTCCAAGAGGAAGTAATTGTTCTAGGGTCAGGCCTGGGAATCAGGAAAGTCTCTACTAAGAGTAAACACGCTGGACAGATGTCCATTTTTTTGTGTCCTCTTGAGTTGAGTAGTTACCAGATGTGTGAGGATATAAGGGTAGTGTGACACTTTAAAAATATGCCCACAAATTCTTTGTCATACTTTCACCAACAGGTGTAATCTATGATCTTGAAAATGGGCTGGCTTTTGATTCTGTTTCAACCAATAGTCTAGAGTGAACGATCCTGTGTGACTTGCCAGGCAAGGACATAAACACCAGCACAGGTTGCACTTTGTTCGCTGGATACTTGCTCTTGAAGACATCAGCTGCCAAGAACATCTTCCTGCCCTGACGCTGCCATGTGTGAGAAAGCCCACATTGAAAGAGCACGCAAATAGGCCTTGCAGTTCCGCCAGCTGGCCTCTCGCTGCTGCAGCCTGCTCTCCTGCTCCACCTTCACTTCCCCTACCACATGAGAAACTTCAAAACCCAAGACTGCGCAGCCAACTCTTTCCCGCATTTCTGACTTTGGTAAATATGGATATTATGAGATGATTATTGCAATTTAACCAGAAAAGTTTGGGGCAATTCATTATACAGCAACAGTAGCCAGAGAAAATATCAATTTTTCATTTTAAAAGTTCTTTATATCAAAAAATTTCAAATATGTGCTAGATAGAGTATACAGTGAACTCTCATGTGCATTACTCGGATTCCACACTTACTGAAATTTCTTCCACATTTGCTTCCTCTGTTTCTTTTAATCTTTGCTGAAAACTCAGCCTTGTGTCATGATCTTATACGATGCTACATCATGAATACATAAAAAGACATTTTCTCACACAAGCGTAATATCATTATCATAGGTAAGGTTCTTAACAATACTTCTCTGAAGCTATTTGAAATCCAGGCCATAACACAATTTCTTGATGTCTCAAAAATGTATTTCTGTGGTTGTTAGAATCAGGATGCTAAACGTGCGCACACAGCATGTAGCCTCCCCCATTAACTGCTTGCAGAAACTGACCAAGTTGCCTGAGGAATGTTTGCTTTCTGGTGCTGTCCTTTAGCTCGCTCTTAATCCCCTATAATTACTGTAAATGAAAGTTAGGTCTAAAGAATGGATTAGATTCAGAGTCTCCTATTTTCCCCTCAAGGATACTTGGTAAGTCTTGTGCACTTCATAATGAATCATGCCAGGGACACACAATAGCTGGCTGTTATGCTTCTAGAGATGGGCTGACTGATCGGTATGGGCTGATCCTTTATGGGGAAGATCCCACCAACAACATCGTCTCATGACAATTGTGGTCTGTATCTAATATTGCATCTTTGCTTCTGGGTTATCATTCCTCCTAGGCCCTTCCAATTGATAGGAATGAGAAATACGTACATAAATCCTTCTCAAGGATCTATGTCCCCAGTGAATTTACTATGACTTGACAATGTCAAGTCTAACATGCGTTTAGCACATCTAACCTACTAAATAATGTATTAGCCTGTTCTACTTTAAACATGCTCCTACCACTCTGGTAGCTTACAGTTGAGCAAAGCCATCTAACCAAAAGCTTCTTCTGCAAGTCAGTGGTGACTATCTCATGTAATTTACTGAATACCTGTATCCAAGAGCCCTGACAACACCCACCATAGGATAGTCGTGGCCTCCCCTGTGACTATGCGTGCGACTGAGAGATGCACCTCACCACTGACCAGCATCACAAAAGAGGATTTTCATGTCCCTGCCTCAGGAAATTCAAAGTAGGTTTTCTACCAAATACGCATCACTTTCACATCACTGTAAGCTCAAAAACACAAAAACCAAATCTGTATAGCTCAGGTACCATCTACCCTATATTTTGAAAGGAAAAAGTGGTTACATTTGAAATGGATATTTCTAATTCACATATATCATTGTAATACTGTAGCAGTGAAATCGTGTAGGTATTTTTATTTAGATTCTTTACTGTCTGCTTGTTCCTCTCATGCTGAAAATCTTTGTTCCTAATGTCAGTGTAATTAGCTGTTTGCATTAAGTTAGGTTGTATTTTAAATAGTTTTGAAATGATGATGGCAACATCACTGCTAACAAGTTCGCTACATGATGCTGTTTGCAATTTATATCTCAACTTGTTCTTAGGCTACATTCTATTATAGTGTAACAAAGTAAATTATTTTCTTTGCATCTTTTTAGTTGTATCTTTTTGTGTAATTGAGCTGGCTATGTAAGCTTACTTCAGTTTTTTCACTTCAGTTCCGGTAAGATACATTTGTTTCAGTACGTTTTAAGTTTTTATTCACCTTTTTTTTTTTAACATCATGGGAGACATTTGTGTACTATACATAGCTTAACTATAGACAAAAATGCCTTCAGAAAAATCTCATTTTATCCTTTTTCCCACCACCTTGAGCCCTCTATTTAGAGATAGCCATTTTTGTTAGCTTTTTTATTTATTTTCTGTTGAGTATTTTTGAAAGATTTTCATCTATTTATGTTCACTTTGAGATACCATGAAGGAGGATAATTGGGCTTTCAGCTGAGTAATTCACAGCACTTGTAGACTGAGGAAGGATGAAATCTTAAGGTGAGGTGGTCTTCATAGAGACAAGGCATTTCCTTTTTCCTTTCCTCCTGCTTCCCCATCAAAGCCTTTTGGAAATGGAGTAGTTCTTGTTTCTGTTGCTTACAGTCATTTGCTACCTCTGCTGAACTGTATTTACCCCATTTAAGATTTTTTAAATGGTTAGAAAATAGGATAATATGTACTTATATATACATATATGTATATGTATACACACAAATATATATACCACAGGTATACACATGTTAGCAAGAGGAAAATTAGTGACAACTATATACCAAAATATTAATGCTACTAATTTGTGAAGAGTTAGGTTTTAGATTTAATTATAATTTTTACCTGTAGTTTCTAAGTGATGATGTATTTGCATAATATTAAAAGAGAAATGCTCTTTCCTTTACATAAAAAGAGAAAATAGGACAGGGATATAGTTCAACGGTAAAGCACTTGTCAGTATGTATGAGGCCTAGGGTCTAATGCCAAACACTGCAATGATAATAATAGTGAATTAAATTGATCATTTAAATATGACACATGAATATAGATTGACCATTTAATGGATATAAGCTTCTGTTTGGGTTGAAAAAGTTCTATGAACAGATACTGAAGATAATTTTGCTACACTATAAATATGCCACTGCAGGATCCACTGAAAAGTAATTTAAATGAGTGGGCTTGGTGCTACATACCTATAACCCCAGCACGCAGGAAGCTATGGTAGGAGAATCAGAATTTTGAGCCCTACCTGGGCAACCTGGGCTACCTAGCAACTTAAAGACCCCATCTCAAAATTTAAACAAAGTATAAAGGACTGGGTATGTAGCTCAAAGCGAAAGCCCCAAGTTCAATATGCAGTGCCAGTATTGAAAACAATATTTTTTAAAAGGTACAATTGTATTGAACATTCGTGTATTTTTACCATGATAAAGAGAATAAAGGAATACTGTCATTTGAATCAGTGTCCCCAAAGACTCATGTGTGAAACTGTGGCATTTTTAGAAGATGGTGGAACTTTTAAGATGTTGGGCCTACTGGAAGGAAATTAGGTTATTAGGAATAGCCTTCGAAGGGGACAGTGGGACCATAGTCCCCTTCCTCTCATTTGCACTTCCTGGCTTTCAGGAGGAGCTCTCTCCATCACATGATCCCACCATGAGCTACTGCTGTGAGGTAGGCCCCAAAACAATGGGCCTGCCAACCACTGGAACCTCCCAAAGTATGAGTCAAAACAAGCCTTTCCTCTTTTTCAGGGGCGGGGGGGGGGGGTTGTACTACTGGGGATCAACCTCAGCGTGCTCACACAGAGCTACATCCCTAGACTTTTTTCTTTCCCACAGGATCTCATTAGATCACTAAATATCCCAGGTGAGGCTCAAATTTGTGATTCTCCTCCCTCAGCCTCCCAGAGTTCTGGTATTACACGTTTGTACCACTGGGCCCAGGTAAACCTTCCTTTCTTACAAAGTGATTTATCTCAGGTATTTCATAACAGTGACAGAAAACTAAGGCAAGGAGGTGAAAAAAATGGCTACAGATTATCCCTACTATGAAATGGAATATATTAAGCACTATGATCTTACCCTGCCTCAGTTTTATTCTTTAGCCAGGCATCCAAGCCGTAACTACTGTTAGGTATATAAGAATGGTGGATACAATTGGGAGAGCGCTTGCCCAGCATGTGTGAGGCACTGGGTTTGAACAGTAGCAGAATAACAACAAAATAAGTGAATAAAAATTTAGAAATATAAACTAATATTATTGAGAGCTGAGTGAGCAGTTTACACACAATATATCATTTAATATTTTCAAAAGTTTCTGAGATAAGTATCCTCTCCTTATGTTTGGCATTTCCCCTCATTTTTAAAATGTGTGCATATAGCTATATAAATTAATGGATTTTAATTTGTCAGATCTGTACCTGCACATAAAATCCTTAAATAACTCCCTTCATCACTCTCCTGCCCTTCACTTTTTGGGGGAGTTTCAGTGTTGTATAATATGTCCATTTTTCAATATGAAGAGACTGAGCTAAGAAATTTCAGGTAATGTGTCAAAGACCACTTGCTAGGAAGTGGCCAGGTCATGACTTGACTGGAGGGCTGCTCGACACAAAATCCCTGTTCTTCCTTTACCTCCCTGTTCTGCACACTGCCATGAAGGGACTTGTCACACAACATCCCTATTGTTATAAAAATTCTTCCATGACTTTCAAGCTGTGAGTTTATTTAAGTCTGTCACATTCACTTTTAAAACTTTTGAGTTTCTGCTATGTTCAAAAAATGGATTAATACAGCTTCAGAGAAATTATCCCAATGATGATGATGGTGGCTGATTTACAGTTGTGTTAAATAATGATAATTATGGTCTATTCTATTTTGGGTAGAGGGAGATTCAAAAAGAGGATGCAATTTCTGATGCATCTTAAACACGTTTTTCCCTCCATAAGGACATCAGCAGCTTTCTGGAAATGGTGGAGTAAAGAGTGATCCAGTTATCTCTCTAAACTCAACAATCTCAGATTCTGTAGGATCTGGGGAAAAGACCAGGGTTTGGATTAGGCCTGAATTTAAGAAATACAGTTCATATTTTTTTCACCCCAATTAAAAAATCTAAAGTGCACGCTTAGTATTCTCAACGGGAAGAACACTTGATTTAAAACCTGCACTTCCTCATACTTCCCATTTCTTAGTACTAAGTTATGGCTAACTGCTGGTAGAATTTAGACCTACTAGGACCTTCTCGCGTGGCTTAGCACTCCTGCAGGGATCCTGGGACCTCCTCGCTCCTGTAGACTCCACATTCTGAGTTTGCATTCTGAACCAGATGTGGCCATACTCCTAGATAAACATTCACAGGAACATGCTTCTTTCTCTTCTTTTCTTTCATTCTTTTAAAAGAAGGAGTATGTTTCTTGGAGCCCCTTGAGCTAACCCCTCAGACATTAAAAGCTCAAAGTAGAGATACAGCAAGCTACGTAGGGCTTGAAGTACAGATGAACAGTCAGGAAATGAAAATGTGTCTGTGCAGGAAGCTTGCTTATAAGTTTGCAATATATTGGCTTAATATTTCCAAATAAAATAGACTAATGAGTTCATTTAAAGCAAGAAATGCTATTTTTAGGGCTGTCAAGACAAATGGAAATTTGGGTGCATTGCAAGCCAACTACTGAAAGCAAAGTGAAAAGCAATTAAAGTATCAATATTAACATCATTTTAGTATGAAGATGAGAAAGTAAAGTTTGTGCCAAGAATTCATCCAGTCATGCAGAACTGATCATGCAAGTAGCTCAGTTAATCAGTGTCAAATGAGGACAATGAAATAGGCTGGTGAAATATATATATATGTATGTATGTAAATTGGATTAACCCTCATAAACCAAAAATCCCAGAAGGTTAACTCTTTCAGAGTCCAAAAGATCTGACATTAAAGGCTTAGGCAGGAAGATTCCAAGTTCAAGCCCAACCTGAGAAATTTAGCAACTTATCAAAAACTCTTGAAGCAAAAAAATGAAGATTAAGGAGATCATGGGGATGTAGCTCAGTGCAAAAGCCCTGGGTTCAATTCTCAGTACTCTCTCTTTAAAAAAAGTTTGACATTGATAATATTTTCCATACCCCTATTAAGGCCTTCCAAGAAGTTCTTCATATGAATGTCTGCTGGTCCTCCTTGTGCCCAGCCTTAACAGAAATGACCAGCACCAGATGTTCCCATTTGAAAGGGAGGTATGTCTGTCATTCTGATTTGAAGGCTACAAACTATGAGGAACCATCAAAAAGAATGCACAGGGAATAATAAATACTCAGTGTCTATTCTCCTTACTCATGGAGGGAAACTGAATAAGGACTTGTGTGCATGCGTGCGCGTGTGCGCACGTGCGTGTGTGTGGTACTGGGGAATTTGAAATCCCCCTGCTTCAGACTCCCAGAGTGCTAGGATTACAGGTGAGAATCACGACACCTGGCTTAAAATATATTTGCTAATTGTATATTGTCCTTATTTAATCTTTACTTAGGCCAGGGTTTCTCAACTTCAATGCTATTGACACTTTAAATTGAATAACTCTTTGTTGTGTTGGCTGTACCTTGTTAGATGTTACCAGCATCTTTGGTTCGTACACTAGATGCTCAAAGCACTGCCTCCCCCCCCCCAACCCGTTATGACAACCAACATGTCTACAGACATCGTCAAACCTTCCCTGAGGAGGTAAAAATCACTCCTACTTGAAAACCACTGATTTAAATTAATATCAAAACTAGTTTGCCTTTTCTGCTGTGCACACACTAGCTGGAGAGTAGTCAAAATGGCCTAAGAGAGTACAAGAAGCTGGCCTAGGACAAAGAAAATTTATTACAGATAATCTGCAGTGTGGATAATCAACAAGTAATTCATGGGAATTAAATGTAGAACTCGGAGCATCTTATTAGAGCCAATTGGTAGACAGTGAATGATTGAGGTTGATATAAATACCGGACATAGCTATAATCACCTTCCGGGCGGCAGATCCTGGCCACTGAAGATCAAATCAAGTATTCCTTTTATAGAACTGCATGACTTGATACACTTTGTGCAATTGAGAGCTTGCTTGTTTTCCAGTCTTTGACAGCTGGTCTAACAGAAAGGCTGCCAGACGCCTGGGTCAGGCAACCAATCTCAGCATATTGTGACTGAGAAGATATAGAGGTGATGACTAAGGAATTTAAGAAGTAATCACTTCTAAATTAGATATGAATTTGATAATTTTTGTGCTGCATTTATGCAAAGTGTTCTTAGCCTCTTTTATGTGTTTTATATTTTATGAAAAAATCTCTTTCCATGAGAGTCTTAAACAAAGACAGCAGGATGCTTCATAGGTCACAAATTGATTTTCTGAAGACTGTACTAAAAAATACCAAGGACATTTTGTCATGCCCATTCCAGGCAGTATGTCCCAAAGGACAATTACTAGACCAGCTCTATCAGTACAGATATGTTTTCCTGTTTATTTACTTTATAGAAGTGGGGTAATATATGTGTTATTTTGTGTCTGGATTCTTTTGCTTGATGTTATTTTGTAAGATTAATCCAAGTTGCTGTGCACAACTATAATTTGTTATTTTTAATTGCTCTATGATATTCCAGTGAGTTAATATACTATAAGTAATTTCTCTACTGTTAAGTTTCTTAAGTTTGGAATGATTAATGGTTAAATGATCAAAAGCTTATTAAACATACATACTTCAGGAAAATATATGCCATTAGTCATACTAACTAGGCCCTGAGCTCTGGTGGCTACCAAGTGTAATGTATTTGACAAAAAGAAATTGTTAAATTGTAACAACCTACTATAACATTATTACTATAAGAATGGTGATAATAATAATGTTAAATAAAATTATTGAATAAGAAATTGGTTAAATAATACCTGTGCCTATAGATTAAGAAATAGTTGATTTTATGTATGTCTTGTTCAGCCATCTTGCTCTCTGATTTTCATTAGTTTTCTATCTACTATCCACTTAGAGAAAAAGCTAGAGATAAGAGATGTGTTTGGGGGGCGTGGTCCTGGAATCTATCCAATGTAACAATTTTATTAGTGAATTTAATGAAGACCCTAATAAGGGCATGTAGGCCAGGAACTGTGGTATACAACAGCAATCCCAGCTACCTGGGAAGCTGAGACAGGAGGATCACAAGTTCCACATCAGCATGGGCAAATTTCATGAGACCCTATCTCAAAATACAAAATTTTGGAAAGAGCTGAGCCAGTTTCCATGCCATAGGCCTGCAATCCTGGCACTCTGGGAGTCTGAGGCAGCAGAATCATAAGTTCGAGGCCAACCTGGGCAATTTAGCAACTTTGGGAGTATCTTACTTATTCATTGCAGGGACAAAACACCTGACATCCACGCATAAGGGAGGAAAAGTTGAGCTCGGGACCGACGTGGACTGCAAAAAAAAAAAAAAAAAAAAAAAAGGAAAGGCGATGATGCATGGTCGGAATAATTGTATTCTATAAGTGAACAGATGTTTGCAGAAGAAACAGTAATCTTTATCTCATTTTATAAGTAGGAAATGCAGATGGGTAGAGGCTTTAAAGGGGCACTTTGGCCTGATAGAAGAAAAAACTTAATCATTAAAAGACATATTATTAACCAAGTTATACCTCAACTCAAAGCAATTTACATCTTGAAAAGAATGCACTGTCTTTTGAAACTAAAAAATTCAGAGAAAGGACTGGCTTCAGACTTGAGATCAAAATGGGATAATGAGAAAATGAAGGCAAGGAATCCGTGACTTTTTTTTTTTTGAGACAGCGTACCACTTTGTAGTCCAGATTGGTCCTAAACTGGCCTGGAGCTCACAGCATTCCTCCTGCCTCAGCCTCCCAAGTGCTGGGATTATAAGCATGTGCCACCACATGTAGTTTATGTGGTGCTAGTACTTGTACCACTAGGCAAGAGCTTTAATTGCTGAGTTCTACCCTCTGCCTACATTCATAACATTCATGAGTCATGCTAAATTCTATCCAAAGTTGGAGTGTTGTAGGGTCATTCTCTTCGAGGAGTTTGTTTTTCTGTTGCTCTTGAGGAATAGCATGAAGAAGATTTTGAGAAAACAATGAAAGATTGTTCCACAAAATAAAGCTGGGATCGAAAGAAGAGAATCGTGAGTGTCGTGTGGTCTCTGACTAGACTGGAACAAGAAGTGTGCCAAGGAAGAGAGGATAGGAAGCTTGTGATAATGCCAGAATGGCTGACCAGTTAGTCTTATTCTAGCTTTTATAGATTTTATGAAAGGTTAGATCACAGATGCTTGAAGTTTTTTAAATGCTTAGTTAAATGAAAAGAGAGATCTGATTATCTTCAAAAAGAACAATTACATCATTTACAAAAATATTTAGTTAGAATATTACATGACATTAGATAACAAATCTATGACAATATGTATGAACCTAACATTTCTAAAGAAAATACTGTAGTACCTGAAGTATCAAAATACAATGTTTTAGAGTCTAGAGGCATAGCTCAGTGGTTAAAGCAATTGCCTAACATGTACAAGGTCCATGGTAAAGTTCTCTAGCCCTACATAAAAGATTAGCCGGACATGGTGGTGCATGCCTGTAATCCCAGCTTTGCAGACACTAAGACAGAAGGATTGCTGGAGTCTGAGGCCAGCCTGAGCCACATAGTGAGCTCATGATTAGCCTGGAGTATAGATGAAGGCCCTTTCTCAAAAGAAAAAAAGAAAAAAAGGAAAAGAAAAGACACAATGCTTTATCATATGCTTCCATATTCATAATATATCTTTGGAAGAAGATATAAGAAATAGTAGACTTAACAAATTTCTACAGAGTGTTCTATCCAGCATCAATAGAATACACCTTTTTCTCAGCGGCACTTGGGACTTTTCCTTAAAATAGATGATGCCTAAATAAACACAACATAATTGAAATAATATGTAAGACATCCTTAAATAAACAAAAAGGAATTTTAATAATTCCTTGCATATTTTCAGATCATAATGGAATAAAACAAGAAATCAACAGCACAAATAGAGCATGCACAAATACATGAAGATTAGACAGTACAATATTAAACAAGCAATAGATCACACAGGAAACCAGAGAAGAAATAAAAACTTCCTAAACTCAACTGACAATAGAAGCACACAATCCCAGAATCCATGGGACATAATGAAAGCATATTAAAAGGGAAATTTATAGCTACAAATATACATGAGAAAGAAGCGGAGCACTCTTGAATATATAATCCAAAGATACAGCCCAAAGTCCTAGAGAAACAATAACAAGCCAAAGCTAAAAGAAGTAGAAGGAAATAAGTTAAAGTACTCAGAGCAGAGATTAATGAAATTGAGACTAAAAAAAAAAAATCAATAGAGTTTGTTCCTTGAAAGGATACATAAAATTGCTAAACATCTAGCAAAACTCACCAAAGGAAGGAAATAAAATATTCACATCAGTGCAGTTAGAAGTGAAAAAGGTGAAATTACAACTTGAAATCCAGAGGATTTTAAGAAATTATTTTGAAAGCTTATATTCCAATATATTCAAGAACCCAGAAGAAAACCTAGACACATGGGAGAACTAAATTGAGCCAAGAAGATATAAAAACCCTGAACAGACCAATAACCAGCAATGATATTGAGGTGATTAATAAAGTGTCTACCAACAAAGAAAAGGCCAAGACTTGATGGATTCACTGCAGAACTATAACAGAAATACAGAGAATATCTAGAATGAATGTATCTTAATCTTTCCCAGAAATTGAAAGAGAAGGAAAGCTGCCAAACTCTTTCCTGGAAGCTAGTGTCACCTTGATTCCAAAAACCAGATGAAGATCCCAAAAAGAAAGAAAACTCTAGGCCAATTCCTGTAATGACTATAGATACAACAAACAGAATGCAATCAATTATTCAAAAGATCATACATCATGACCAAGTTGACTTCATCCCAGGGATACAAGGATGGTTCAACATACATAAACCAATTAATGTAACACACCACATAAAAGCAAGGACAGAAATCACACAGTTATCTCAATAGATGCAGACAATGCCTTTGACAAACACAACATTCTTTCATGATAAAACCCCTGACAAAAATAGGTATAGAAGGATATCACCTGAAGCTGATAAAAGCAATTTATGACAGTTGTATTGCCAACACCATTATTAACAGGGAAAACTGAAAGCATTTCCCATAAAATCAGGAACAAGCCAAGGGTATCCACTCTCACCACTCCTGTTCAACATAGTACATGCAACCTTAGCCAGAGCAATCAGGCTGAGAATGGAACAAAGGGAACATGCACAGGAAAAGAAGAGGACAAACTCTCTTTTGCAGATGACATGATTATTTACACAGACGACCCCCAAAACTCCACCAGAAGATTCTTAGAGGTAGTCAACAAACTCAGCCAAGTTGCATGATATAAAAGAAGTACACAAAAATCAATAGCATTCCTTTACAACAGTGAAAACAGAGAGAAAGCAATCAGCAAAACAATCTCATCCACAGTAGCTTCAAAGGAAATCCCTAAGAGTCAGTCTAACTAAGGAAGCGAAGGACCTCTATAATGACAACTACAGTATTCTGGAAAAAAGAAATCAAAGAGAGTATTAGAAAATGGAATGACAACCCCTGTTCCTGGATAGGCATAACCAATATTGCCAAAAAGGCCATACTACCTAAAGTGATACTCAGATTCACTGCAGTCCCAATTAAAATACCAACAGCACTTTTCACACAATTAGAAAAATGATCCTAAAATTTATATGGAACCAGAAGTGATCCAGAATGCTACACATCTATAAAGTCCAACAACGTGTAGGCTTTTGCAGGCAAATGGAAGAAGCTTGAGAACATCATGCTTAGTGAAGTGAGTCAGAAGCAGAAGGTGAAACATCGAATGGTCTCTCTGATATGAGAAACCCAGATCACAACTATGTCATGGAACTTAAAACAAAAAACAAAGTGAACCAGGGGGGCAGGGTGGGGAGGGGGAGGGGCAAAAGGAGAGTGGGAAAGTCCTTGTCATCTTGACAAGATACATATGTGCACAAAATGCATATGTGGACAAAATGCATATGTGCACACTTCATTGAAACCTTAAATTTTGCACTTATCAGTAAAATGGGGGGGGGGGGGGGTGGAAAGAATAGCCGAAACAATCCTAAACAACAGAACAAAAGCAGAAGGCTTGGCAATACCAGACATCAAGTTATATTACAAAGAAATAGTGATAAAAAACATGTTATTCTCACAAAAACAGGTAAACCAATGGAAAAGAATTGAGAATGCAGAGACAACCCCAAACACCCATCTAGTCTTCTATAAAGTGGCCAAAAACATACACAGAAGAAAAGATAGCCTCTTTAACAGATGGTGCTGGGAAGACAGGTTGGCCACATGCGAAAGAGTGAAACTAGACCCACAGCTTTCACCATGTACCAAAATCAAATCAAAATGGATCAAAGACTTAGACATTAAAACTGAAACTCTGAACTTGTTGGAATAAAAAACAGACAAAACCCTTGAAGACAGGTGTAGGCAAGGACTTTCTCAAAAAATACCATAAGTATGTGAAATGACTCCAAGAATTAACAAATGGGATTATATCAAGTTTAAAAAAAAAAAAAAACTTCTGCACAGCAAAGGAAACAACAGAGTGAAAAGAGTATCAAAGGAATGGAAAAAAAATTTTGCCTGCTATTCTTTTCAGATCGAGGCCTATTATGTACAATATTCAAAGAACTAAAAAAAAAAAAAAAAGACTCTCGAAATAAAAGATCAGAAATGGCAACCTAAAAGAATACATAGTTCAAAGAAGTCCAAATGGCCAGTAAATATGTGAAAAAATGTTCAGCATACTTTGCCACCAGAGAAATGCAAATCAAAACACCAGTGAGGATCCATCCAACCCCAGTAAGAATGGCTAGGATTAAGAACTCAGAAAACAACAAATGCTGGCAAGGTTGTGGGGAAAAAGGAACTCTCCAACATTGTTCGTGGGACTATAAACTGGTACAACCATATGGAAAGCAAGGTGGATATTCTTTTAAAAAAAAGAAAAACTGAAAACAGAGATTTGACCCAGCTATATCTCTTCCCACAAAAGTTATTTTTTCTTACGTGTTGAAAATTGCCATATTGAGTAAAGAGATTTTTCTTACAGGAACCATGGAAAAGAGGGATCATACCAGTTTAATTTGTTAAATTGTGTTAATATAGCTTTGCTTATGAATGCTGTCATTACTGAATTCCTGGAAGGAAGGCATTAGAATGTTTCCTTTGGGTTAAGGGTGTAATTATATTTAGAACACATTAATAGAGCTGGCTCTAATATTAGAAATTTTTGTGTAGCTATTTGAGCTGGAGTTAAAGTTTAGCATATTGTGATCTTAATTTCCATTTATTGGGTGCTTAGTGACATTGAGCAGTTTTTCTTATACCTGTCGGCCACTTATATGTCAGGGTTTTTTTTAGAAATATCTAAGTATTTTGCCCATTTTAAAATCTAGCTGTTTGCTTTCTGCTGTTGCTTTGAGTTCCCTGCATATCCTGGCAATCTTGCTCCTATCAGATGTGTGCCTGGTAAGCATTTCCCTTCCACTCAGTAGGCCGTCTCTGTACTCTTCTGACTATTTCTTGTATGGTGCAGAAGCATTTTAGATCAATGAAATGTCATTTGTCTGTTTTTGCTTTTTCTTCCCTCTGTGCTTTTGAGTCTCATCTAAAAAATTCTTATCAATTCAATGTCCTGAAATATTTCTCCTATGTTTTCCTCTAGTAGTCTCACAGATTCAGATCTCATATATAAGTATTTAATCAATTTTGGGTGTATGTGTGTGTTCATGGATTGCAAATGCTAAACATGTATTCTACTATTGAGCTATATCCTCAACCCCTTAATTTGTGTGTGTGTGTTTTACTTGGGATCCAACTCAAGGCCTTCACAGTGAATTGTATCTCCGGCATTTTTTTTTTTTTTTTTTTTTTTGGTTTTAATTTTGAGACAATGTCTTCCTTGAACTTGAACTTGCATTCTTTGGCACTCCCAGAGTGCTAAGATTACAGACGTTGCATCACGAGGCCCAGTATCACCTTGATTGTTATATGTATAAGAATCCAGGGTTTAGTTTTATTCTTTTGCATGTAGTTACTCAATTTTCCCAGCACCAGGTATTGAAGAGATGATAATCTCCTCAATGTGTGTTCTTAGCACAACTGTTAAAAATCTGTTTCATGACATGCGCTGTTAAGGATGTGGAGCAAAGAGAACCCTTATATACTACTGGTGGGAAAATAAGACAGCACAACTTCTGTGGGAAGCAGCATGAAGTTTCCTCAAAAAAATTAAATATAACACTACTATATGACTCAGCAGTCCTACCACTGGTTATATACCCAAAAGAAATGAAATCAGTATGTCAAAAGATCTATGGAATCCTATTTATTGCTGATCTATTCATAATAGCCACCGTAGAGATGGAATCAGAATGTTAAATGAAGGTATATAGCACGTGGCATGTATGTACCCAACGGAATACTGTTCTGTCAGAGAAAGATCAAAGCCCGTCATTCACAGCATAGATGAAACTAGCAAACATCTGCTGAGTAAAATGAGCAGACAAAAAAATGAATACCCGAGGATGTGGAATCTAAAAAAAGAAAGAAAGGAAGGAAGAAAAAATAAGATTACCATACAAGTAGAGAGCAGAACTGTGGTTACCAGAGACTGAGGAGGGTAGGGGGACGAAAACGCGTGGAGAGAATGAACAGGCACAAAATCACATTTAGACCAGAGGAATCCCTTCTGATCTTCTATTACACAGTAGGATGAGTATGGTTAACGATGGCGTAGTGTGTGTTTCAAAAGAGCCGGGACGACTTGGACTGTTCCATCACAAAGAAATAATGAACGTTTAAGCCGATGGGTTTGCTAATCAATCTGATTTGATAATTTCACAATGTACATATCCCATTCTACTTCATATGTTTGTACAAATTATGCATCAATTAAAAATAAAATTAAAAAAGGAAAATTCTGTATCTGGGGAATCTAATATTATTTGATTAGACTTTATAAAGTTTTTCTGAAAGTTATTCTTTGCTTGTCCCTATTCTCTAACAACTCTACCTCTGCACAAAATATTTCTAAATAATTTCCTTGAAGTTTATAGTATTTACCCTAGTATGAATACAGTTTTTTCTTGAAATAAAATTGCACAAATTCAAATTTTTAAGAAAATCATACATTGTTCTAAGAGGATAGCTTTCTTTTATTTTTAGGGGGAACATTAAAGTAAATGTAACTGATAATTTTAGGAATCAGCAGAACTTTAAAGACATTATAATACAAAAATCCTGTCTTAAATATGTGGCTACATATGTACATGTGTTTGGAGTAAGGAAATGGAAAAAAAGACAAAATATTAAGGTTGGTGGATGTGGAATTATGATTAATTTCTCTTTCACTTTCATTTTTCCTAATGCTTCTGTAAGGAAAGGAGTTACAATTTTGCATTATCAAAAAAATAAACTTTAGAAGTAGGTATGACATATTTAACATGTCTTATGCCTCTCAAATGTCTCAGATTCCCAAGTTCTCAGTTTACAACCTGAATAAACTATTTTTTTTAATCAACCATTTTAACTTTGGGCCACATGCTCTGTTAGAATCCTATATGAATGTCTTTGTTGTTTCTTCTTCTCCTTCTCCCCCTCTTTTTTTCTTTCTTTTTTTCCCACAGGAATGCTGTTTTTCCCCTGTGGATGTAATTCTATAGAAAGCTTTTGCAGTCCTCAGCTCCTTATTTCTTGTACGGCTGCCAGTTTCAGCCTTCATGGCTACTTGCCTGCTTCAGGATATACAGAAAATGAATTAGTGCCTCTGACATAACTGTGCATTCTAATACAAATGGGACATTACAGAAATCAGTTTCAAGAGCATGCAGATGGTACTAGATTGTCTGGCTACTTGATTACTTTAGGCAATGGTGGGGAAAGTGCTTAGTAGGTGTTTCATAAATATTCTTTCCTTCTTATGCTCGTGATGCCTGAAAGAACAAAGCAGCTCAAGGATTGATTTTTTTCTCTTTGATTTCATTTGCCTGTAGCACATCTAACTCAAAGAAAAAGTTTAGTTATTTTATAGATCCCTGTGTTAGTAAGCTTTCTATTACAATAACTAAACACCTGATACTATCAAGTTAAAAAGAGAGGAAAGGTTTACTTTGGCCCATGCTGTCATAGTCTGGGTCAACAGTCACTTGGCCCAGTTGCCTTCGGCCTGTGGTGAGCACAAGGCAGAGGAAGTTGCTTATCTCGTAGCAGCCAGGAAGCAAAAGAGAGATAGGAAGAGACTGTCATCCTACAATCCCTCTTCTTCAAGGGCCCACCTCTAATCACATAAGGCTTCTGACTAGGCCCTAATGCCTAAAGGCCCAACCTCTTCCAACAGTGTTATGAGCTAGAGAAAAGCCTTCCCCACACAGGCCTTTGGGGGGCATTTATCCAAACCTCAGTACTTTATAGAAATTAACACAAAATGTTTCAAAAATAGCACTTCCAATAAGCAAAGTTAGCTTAAATGCTTTACAGTTTGCTTAAAAGCTGCAACACTGGTTGACAGGCACATGACAAAAGTGTCACCTTGGGGAAAAAGTAGTATAATGGACATTTGTACCTCTCACAAGCAATTTTTAACAAGCACATTAGGCAGAAGAAACATAGGAGGAGACAAGCCCCCTTAATCAGTAGCATAATCCCACTCCTACCAAGAAACTTTTCTTACCTCCCCACTACTGGTCCATCCCAAGCTTTGAGCCATCTTGGACATTCTAAATTTTATTCTAGTTAACTGATCTTATTGAGGAAATCAGTTCGTTAAAAGAAAAAAAAAAAAAACATTTTTTCCAATGTGCCTCACATGGATCAGCAGACCTCATCTACCCTGGTGGCCCCAGCTGAGGTGTCCATACCGGTGACTCTCAGCTCCAGACCTTTTGGGCCACACCCCTCTCCTCCACCCTGGGCAAGCTACGTATCTCAGTTTTTCTGTTTGGATTAACAGAAGCATCTTATGTCCAACATATTGAAATGTATAATCATATCCTTCTCTTGTCCCTAATTTTCTATCTTGGCCACTGGCCTCAATGTCTACTTAGTTTCCCAGACCAGCCACCTATCTTTTTATTTTTTATTTCCACTATAAGGGATTGAATCCAGGGTCTTCTCACTGAGTGACATCCACAGCCCCTTTTTAATCTCGGGACAGCTTTTCACTAAATTGTTAAGATGCTCAGGTGGGGCTCAGACTTGTGATGGTCCTCCCGCAGCCTCTCAGAGTGCTGAGATTACAGGTGTGTGCCAGTGCCATACCCGGCTTGGTCCCCTTTGGCCCATTCTTGTTCATCATCCCTTTCATCTGAGTGCCAAGTCTTGTGTGTTCTGATTGCTAAACGTAGTTAAAATCCTTGCCCTCCATTGCCACTGCCACTAACCGTACAGGCCTTGGCTCAGTCATTGTAAAAATATGTTAAATCACCTCTTTGCCTCCAGTGTGTATGTCCTTAAAGATTCAATGTGTATTTTGCAGCTGGAGTGATGCTTTAATCATCAGTCTTCTGCTACAGAAGATAGAGATGAGTGACCACTGCCCGCAGGATGAAGTTCAAATTTCTTAATCTGGGTTTATCAGATTTTCTTAAACTGTTCCTTACCTGTTCCTTCACCCTCTCTTCCTTCCCTTCCTCCAAACCTCGCTGAGCTTCTTTTCATATGCCCTGTTATTTCCTGTTGCGTGTACTGTACTACACTCACCACATGGAACAATATGGCTTCTCTGTGTCAGCTGACACTGGTTATCAATGACACTTGGTTTCAGATCTCAGCGTAAATGACATGTCCCTCTGGGAAGTCCTTCCAGATTGATCTTGTCCTACCCAGGGTCAGGTGCCCCCTTCACACTTCCATAATGCCTAAACTCTTGTGAGAGTTTGTTGCACTCTGCATTTAAATCTTTTTATTTCTTCTCTCCATACTCGATTGCTATTTTAGTGAGAAGAAACACACTATATTGTCTACATTTATGTTTCTTATCCAGTGATAATTTGCATAGGCCTTGTAAAGAATCTAGTAAAGTCCTGGAACGTATTATGAGGAGCAAGGCTCTAAGCTTCCACGGGCTGAACAAATGAATGAACCATAGAAGTGAAAGGTTCTTTGGCTGCTAGAACATTTACAAATAAATCTAGTTACCCTGACTGGATTAGCAAGTAAAACTTCAGACTAGCCAGATTGGGAAAAATCAGAACTCTGCCTCTTTGTGGAAGCCCTGGAGTGGACTGAGCTAACTGGACAGCCAGCTCTTGCTCTTACCAGTCTAAGGCACATGGATTATGAAAACCTCTTCATCCCTAATTCTGATAGAAGTGACTTCATCCTTAAAATGAGTTATGGCCCAGGCAAAGTGAATTTCCTATTTTTTCTTTCTTTCTTGGAGCATTCTGCTGAGGATTAGAAGCTTTCAAGCTTAAGTTTCAGAAAAACACATAACTGGGAGAGGTGAAGATTAGTGCTAGAAAACAACGCAGGGACAGAATGTTTGAATGAATGGACTGAATAGTTGGAATATTTTTGTGGGCATGCGTCAAAACCAGAGGTGAGCAGGAGGCAATGCCTCTGCTGTGCAGATGAACAGGCAGACATCAAGCAAATTAACAAGATAAACTCAGAAAGCAATAAATGCTATGACATCAAAACAGGGTGATGTGAGGGAGGGTGGGGCAGGGAGGCGGCTGCTTACAACAAGGGATCAGGGAAGTCCTCTTTGAAGAAGGGCACCTGAGCTGAGAGGCATATAATAAAACGGAGGAAGAACAAGGCTATTGGGAGACGTGCCAAGAGCAAGGAATAAATGTAAGTTCAAGGTCCAGAAAAGAAAGGACAGCGTGAGCCAGGGCAGCACTGTTGTGAAGCCTTGCATGGTGGGGTGGCCCGCTGGGAAGCCACTGGAGGGTTCTAAGCAAGCAATTAACATTACCTAAATATCCTCAAATTTATGGACTGGATAGGTGCAATTAAGAGTAGAAAAAAAGATTATTTTTAACTTAAACCAAAACCGTGTGTGCTTTTTCTTGTTTCAGTACTCAGAATGAATTCTTGACATATCAAAATGCATTTCTGATATATGATATTTACTTTTGTAATTGAGGGAGAACTTAGAAATTTCACTGTCATTAGTGGCTCTAGGCAAAGAAGGAATATTCCCTGTACATTTTTATATTTTTACCGTTCCTACCCGGTGGGAGATTAGAAAGTAATTTTATTTAAGAACTAAAATTAAAGCAATTACTAATTTTAACCTGTTCTCATCCCAAGTGGTTATGCAATTAGAATCAGAACTTAGTCACATCCAACCAGAATTCAGGGTTTTAAAATCTTTCAATCTAGGCCTTTAGGCAAATAGCTGGAATTTTGCAAATTTTGTCAATTTAATTGCAGTTTACACAGCCTTTCCATAAAATAGTGAGGCTTCAAGGTGAATTGAATCTAAGTGTAACTAAAAAGTTATGTGGACAGCATTCCTTGTTAGGAAATGTAATCTACATAGTGTTTGTTAATGATTATAAAATTGGTTTATGATTTACAACTCAGAAATCCATAGGGTTCTTTGTCAAAATAAAAACTTAATATACCATAGTATTGAAAAAAAAAATGTTCCTTGTCCTGAGGACCTCAAAGCATTTCACTGGCATTTTCTCATTCATCCTCACCATGTCTCCAAAGTAAGTATGTGGAAAGTATTGTGAGGAACAGAGCCAAGAGAAATGAATGAACATGCCCAAAGTCATATAATACGTCAGTGTCAGGGAAGACATGAATCTCAGGTCTTTTAATTCCCAAGGATCTGTCATTTTGTAATATCAAGCAGGTATCAAACCACCTCTTGCTTGGTTTGGTCGATTTAAATCCTCAGGTATACAATTACAGTGAGCTAAAGAATATCTGTACTGGGGGTGGGATGTAGCTCACAAGTAGACCACTAACCTAGCATGCTCGAGACCTTGAGTTACATCCCCAGCACCACCAGTACCATTGTGTGGGATGGAGGAGCCATCTTTTCTAGGGTATAGCTTCTTTTCAGAAATTTGTTATCAATAATGACATTTGGAGGAATTAAGATATTTTCAATGTCTTATATGAACTGAAAGCACTCTGTTATTTTTCAAAAGACTAAATGTATATTGCCTGTTGTTTAAGGAATTGGAAATACACACACACACACACACACACACACACACACACACACACACACATCCCTCATTGTATTATTTTCTCACTGAATGCTTTTCATCATAATATAATTTCAAGGCTACTTCAGACTTGTAGGCTCCTATGAAAAGCAAGAGCTTTTTGAGCTTTTCTCTACTGTCTTTGACGTTTGCATGTCTTCTCATGCTAGTATACATTTTACCCCCATTTTTTGGTCTTTGCCATTCTTTCTGAGTCGCTTTTTTGTTACTGGGGCACAATACCTAGCACACACAACTCTTGGAAAGACAAACTTATTTTTAGCTCACAGCTTCAGAATATCTCAGTGTATTTATGGCTGGCCAGCAATGGTGAAAGGGCTTGGCAGAGGGTCTAGCTGGAGAGAAGCTGTTCACGGCATGGCAAAACAGGAAGCTGAGAGAGAGAGAGCGAGAGAAAGGGTGGAGCTAACAAATATCCTTTTAGGTAATGTCCTAGTTATCTGCTCCTTCCGGGTCATACCCCAGTGATCCGCCCCTTCTGACCAAGCCCTGTCTCTTCACAGCACAGGAAACCAATGGACTAACCCCCATGATTGAATTACCTTCCAAACATGAGAGGTGTTCGGGGAGCATTCCGGATCTAACCCATAACACTCTCCCATGCCTGAAAATTTACCTTAAAAAAATTCCAGGCTGAGTGTGGTGGCACAGACATCTAATCCCAGGATGCTAGGAGGAATGAGGATCACAAGTTTGAGCCAGCTTGGACAGCTTTGCAACTTAGTGAGAATCACCTTGTCTCAAAATAAAAAATTTAAAAATGGCTGGGGTGAAACTTGGTGTGAAAGCCCTGGGCTCAATTCCTAGTACTACCAAAAAAAAAAAAAAAAAAAAAATCCAAGTACACAGGTAAGAATGGTACAACAGGATAGGGCTGGAGGAATGGCTCAGCACTTAAAGTGCTTGCCTAGCAAGTACCAAATACCTGAGTTTGATTCCCCAGCACCACACAAACTGGGTGTGGTGGCACACACCTGTAATTCTGTAACTTGTAAGCATTTGAGAGGCTGAGACAGCAGGATTACCGAGAGTCTAAGACCAGCCTGGGCTTCATAGTAAGTTCAGGACCAGTCTAGGCTATAAAGCAAGACCCTGTCTCAAAAAAAAGTACAATAAATTAAAATTTCATTACCATGATGGTAACTACATGTAAATGTAATGATACAAAGATTTTCCAAACTAATTTTACTTATTATTTTGTTTTTGCCTTCCCCAAGTATTTAAAAGTAAATCCTAGACATCAAGTCATCTCACCTTTGTACCTTGTAATATATATATATATATATATATATATATTTTTTTTTTTTTTTGACAAGGTCTTGCTTTAGAGATCAGGCTGGTCCTGAACTTTCTGTGTAGCTCAGGCTGGCTGAGAACTCATAGCAATATTCCTGCCTCAGCTTTCAGAGTACTGGGACTACAGGTGTGCACCACCCAGCTTATGTGGTGTTGGGGAAACTGAAGCCAGGGCTTTGTGCTTCCTAGGCAAGTGCTATAATCACTGAGCTACTCTCCTAGGCTACCCTTGTAAACTTCATCCATGAATGTCTAAAATAAACAAAACTTAAGCTGGTTATGGTGGCACATACCTGTAATCCCAGCATTGTGGGAGTTGAGGCAGAAGGATAGGAAGTTTGAACCCAGCCTTGGCAACATAGCAACATAGCAAGATCCTTCCTCAGAAAGTAAAAAAATAAACATAAAAGGACTGAGGATGTAGCTCATTACAGAAGCCCTGGGTTCAATTCCCAGTGCAGAAAACAAAAACTGACAAAAACAAAAAACTTAAGTCATAGTGATAATATCATCACACAAAAACATTTAGAGTAATGTCTTTGTCTCAGTAAAATCCATTTTTTTAAACTTCTGAGATGAAAGTCTTGCTGTGTAGACCAAGCTAGTCCTGAACTCACTATGTAGCACACAGCCTGACCTCAAATTCCGAGCAATCCTCTTGTCGCGGCCTACTGAGTGCTGGGGTTACAGAAGTGTGCCACCATGGCCAGCCTATGCCGTGCTGGATAATCCAACCCAGTGCCTTGAGCTTCATGGGCAAGCTTTTTAACCACCGATCTACTTCTCCAGCCCCTTCATCTCTTAATAAAAGTTCTCAGATGGTTAAAAAGAAAACGACAAATCTTTTCAGGTTGGTGTGCTCCAATTAGGATCCCAGTGCCGCACCTGGCTGTTACTGAGCCACGCCTGTACTCTAGAGCAATTATCTCTTTGTGTTTCCCATATCTTTCCATTGACACATTGCAGTAACCAGATAAACTGCTCTAAAGAATGTTCTGCATTTTAAAATCCTATCTTCGGTTCATTGTGGTAGCAATGAACTTGTCGCTCTATTTCCCGGGTTTTCTATGAATGGGAGTTAGCACCACAGGCTTGATTAGATTCAAGTTCAATTCTGGTTTTTTATTTTCATCATTGCCGCAAGAATATTTTATAGAAGGCCACATGTGGCTCCTAGTCCATCACTGTGGGAAGCCCACGGTGTCTGGATGATCTGCTCTTGGTGGTGCTAAGACTGAGCAGAAAGTTTCTGTGATGACGCCTAACCTCCATTGTCTGGTTCCCCAAGCTTCCAATTAGTAGTAGCAGGTGTTGATGATCTTTACCTGAATCAGGTATTTCAAAACTTTTAAATCATTACCCTTTTTTTTTTTTGTTGTTTCTTTCTCTTTTCTTATGCTGAAGCTGGCCTCAAATGCAATCATCCGGCCTCGACCTCCAGAGTGCTGATATTACAGGCATGAACCACCACACTCAGCTTCAATTCATTGTTCTCTGATGCTATCATTCCTTCCACATTTATTTGATAAGATTCTTCTGCAAAGAGAACCTTTCTTCATTAACCATGCCAGTTTAGTTCAAGAGAGAACAAATGCTCAATTCTTCCCTTTCATCCGAGAAGTGGACATTCTAGTTACAGTCAAACGTGTCCAGTGGGGTAGGATTCGCCCAATTGTGTTCAGGAGTATTCTGGAGATTGAACTGCTTGCAGGAATATAAAAACAATGGGGTGTTTGCTGCACATTGCTTTTGGAGGAAAGTGCATGGACCTCTATCTCTTGTATCAGGTTCTTTCTCATCTTGCCTAGATCTTTCCCGCTGAGTCCTTTGGCTTTCCTCCACTCCTTAGGGAGGATGAAAGTGAAGCAGAACCAGAGGAAACGAAAATGAGGACAAAAGGCCAGGGCTGTGATTCACTGTCTAAAGCCAAGCAGTCTGAATAAAAAGAAATAAAATCAAACGCTTCCTTCAAAGGAGCCAAAAAAAAAAATTACTACTTCTCTGCCATCTCTAACTTTGAAACAAAAAAGCATACAAAGTTCCTTTCACTCAATACTGAGCTTTCTTGGGCTTTTCCTTCAGTAATTGTGTAATTAACTGGTGAGGGTAGCTACCATGGTGAGATGCTGAGGACCAGAACTTCCCGTAAAGCCAAACGAAAGTCTTTCCTGTGGTACTTCAGACCAACACCACTGGGGATAAACATCCTTCTAATTCAGAAGCCAAGGGAGGTCACACTTTTAGGTTACCTATGAGCCTGTAGGGTTTGCGAGAGACTAACATTAAGAAGGAACATGGCTCTGTTTATGCAACTACCACAGGCCTAACTGGTTGGATAATTTTTAAATAATAACTCTTTATTCAATAATATAATATTTTATTACAGGTTTCAGAAATAACTTCATCCTTTCCTCATGTAAAAAAGGAGGTTGGAATGTCAAACTTATGAATGAAAGAACTTTCCATTTCAGGGATGAGATTTATAACACTTTAGCATCGTTTAATGTTAGAGAGAACACAAGGATCATTACTGAAAACAAGAGGAGCTTACCAAAGTCCTATTTAGTTTATTTTAAAAAATTGAAAAGGTAAAGTGAATCCACAGTATTTTTTGAATTGATCAAGACTTCATGTGGAAAATATAGTTCAGAATAAGAAGACTTTCCCCTTCACCTCTATCTCTGTAACATATTAATTCCTTAAGGCATAAAATTTTCTATGCACTGTCAAATTATATACTCTAAAACTCATATTTTATAATTTGACTTTTTTTGGAGACAGCATCTTGCTATGTAGTCCAGACTGCTTTGAACTTGCTACATAACCTAAAGCTGGCCTTGAACTTGTGATGCTCCTGCCTCTGCCTCTCAAGAGCTAAGATTACAGGCCTGCCCCACCACACCTGGCTTCAACCTGATATTCTTTAAGAATAAACAATATCACAAATAGAGGTCTTAGAATATTTGAAGACATGTTAAAAGTAACTTATCACCTTTTTATAGAAAATGAATCTTTTTAAAAAACAACTGAAAGAAATCTTAACATTCAATTGTATTGCCAAGTTAATAGCAGTTTTTCTTGGGGAAAGTTATCTAAAGATTAGACTGGGAAATTATGAACAATGAATACCTAGAGGATAATGTGCAAATAATTGGTAATTGACTTGGGGTGTCCTAAAATATAAAAATAGCATAAATATTTGTGTATGGACAAAAGAGTAAGAGTGGGCATGACACATAAAAACCTTCCTATCACACATTAACACCCACCAGCAATAATCTACCACGAAAGATGCACTCAAAAACCAAATGGCTGTACATTAGTAAGCCGACGTCACCATTTACCTAGTGCTGACATGTTGGGCACATGGACAGGGCTGTGGGAAAGATGGAGGCTGTGTACGCACTACCTTT
The DNA here is from genome assembly GCA_004027205.1 of Ctenodactylus gundi. Taxonomy (NCBI): domain Eukaryota; kingdom Metazoa; phylum Chordata; class Mammalia; order Rodentia; family Ctenodactylidae; genus Ctenodactylus; species Ctenodactylus gundi. Next base: position 138,916 of record PVKB01000479.1, on the reverse strand, counting down.
TACCAAATCTGTTCTAACTAGTATCCACTGCTAAATGTACAACACATCAGCAACAGAAACCAGTGTTGCGCCACCATGGTAGTAGTATTCCTCAAAGAGATCACACAGCTACTTGATGAGTAGTTGACCACAGTCGGCCCCTTCCACTCTTTGTTTTTCTGGCAGGGACTTAGTTACTTTTTGTTGCTGTGACTCAATACCCAACATTCACAAGTTTATTCTACCTCATGGTTCAGTTCACTGAACTACGGGCTGCCAGCAACAGTGGAAGTGCATGGAAGAGCCAGAAGTGGAGGCAGATGCTCATGGCATTGCAAACAGGAAGCCAAGTCTTCAAAGGAAGGGAGGAAGTAGCATATATCCTTCCAGGTCTTGTCCCAGTGATCCACCTCTTCTTGTTTCATTCTCAGTGTTCTGTCCCTTCCAGGTTTAAGCCCCTAATCCACCACATGCCTATAATCTGTAATCTACCACATGCTTGTCTTCCATCATAAACCTATAGCCCACCATACACTCATAATCCACCCCTCCAGATCAGGACCCCATCTCCTAACAACACATGGTTCCATAGACAATCCTTAACATCCAAATCTGATCTTAACATCCCAAATACATGAGACATTCCAGATCCAGACCCTAACAGACAGTAAGACAAACATTCCATCTATATGTTGGCTCTCTCTGCCAGCACCACTCTCCAAGAGCTTATGAAGTATTTGATTTACTAGCATGGGATTCTACTCAATCCATCAGACCAGGTGACTGACTTTACAGCAAAGGAAATAATTCCCCTGGCTTTATTAGGTACTATATTAACCAGAGGTTGCTGTCTTGACAGAGAATTAGGGTAGCTTCCTGAAAATACTCTTAAACAACATAGCCAACACTTCATAGGGACGGGACAGATCTTCTAGGCTGTAAAGTCTCTAGGAGAAAGAATCCATGAGGCTGAGTACCACACGGTCAATGCAGGAATGAACCTACTTGTCATCACTTTTTTTGCTGACTGTCCCCATTACACTGGGAGATACAGGTTCAGGGTTTGACATTCTGGTCCCCATGAAGTGGGGGAAGATTGCCTCTAGGGAATAAAAGAAAAATTTGACTGAACCATCAGCAGGCTACCTCTGAGCACTACAAGCTCCTTGTGTTGAGGAACATAGTAGGCAAAAGAAGGAGTCACATATAAGCCAGGGCAAATCAACCCCGGTCACCATGAGGAGGATGAGCTGCTAGTAGATATGGGGACATGGGAAAATCTGTTGTGGAGCTCAGGTCACTTACTTGGGCACCTCTCGTTATGTTATCTTAGTCACTTTCCTGTCACTGGAACAGAATGCCTGATATTCACAACTTTAATAGTGAACAAGTTAAATTTAACTCTTGGTTTTCAGAGGACTCAGTCCATAGTCCCTTGCTCCAGGGCAGAAAAGGCATGGTAGACGGGCCTCTGGCAAAAGACATCTGCTTATCCCTTGACATCCAGGAAGCAGAAGGAGAAGGAAGGAGCTGGGAACAGAATATGCCCTTCCAGGTCACTACCCCCCCAGTGACTACCTCCATCCAAGCGTTGTCTCCTTACACCACATTCAGCAACCGAATCCATCCGAAGACAAATCCACTGATGAGTATAGTGCCCCATGATTCAGTCATCTTTGAAACAAGTGAGATTTTGGGGAACACTTCGGATTTAAGCCATAACATACACTCTTGCCAAACTGTGAGGTAAATAGAAGGAGAAGTGTCTCTAGCCTGAGAACACAGAGACGAGATCCCCCTTAAAAATGGGAATCTGGGTCACGCCATGTGATAAGCCAAAAAAAAAAAAAAATCAGTAGAGATACTAACTAAGGGTAAATATTCTGAAATGGTTAGTGTAGAAGCAATAAGTGGGCTATCATTTGAGGACTCAAGAGAATTTTCAGCAGCAAGAGGTATAGTTCTTCTCATTAAACCTTTTCTTCTAAGACATAGAGACCCATTGGACCTACACGAAGCAGTGGATCAAAGTAACACAGGGAATAATCTATACTGAGCACAGAGATGGAAGGATTTGCTGTCTCAACTGCTGGGAGTGAAATTTTCTGGTTTTGTGGGAATTGCCTTAGCTTCAGAAATCCTCCCCTCCAAGGTCACATCTTTCTGGAGGTAGCCTATATCTAAGGATTGGGTGAATAAAGAATATAAAAGGTCTGGCTATTTTGGCCCTAAATGCGAGAGTTCTGAAGGGTTGTTACTTCCCTAGAACTCCCAGAGGAACTGGCTGAGGCTGCCAGGCTGGCAACACAGCTTGACTTTGCCTTTTTCTTGATTCTTTTTTCCTTCCTTCCATAATAAGTATTCCAGACACTGAGCATTGTCTGAGTCGATATCCCAGGGCATCCAAACCATGAATTTTGGTTACTGAGAATTCTGCTTTTGTGAATTTCCCTCAGTCCGACAACCTAATAGTGGTCCCATGCGAGGTCCACAGATTGCCCAGGCAGGGTTGGTCCCTCACCTGTATCTGACACCACATCCCTGAACTTACTCTTTTCAACATAGCACTTGCCACATCATGTTGAGCTGTCATTTATGTAAATGTGTCAGTCTGTCTCTCTGGACGGTGTCACCCTCTGAATTAGTCAGCCTTCCTGTGGCTGAGACACAATACCTAACACCCACAACTTAAAGGGAGAGAGGTTTAATTTAGCTCAGAGTTTTTGGGGGAATCAATACACGGATGGCAGGCACTAAGAGAACAACATCATGGCAGAAAGGCCTGGTGGGGCAAAGCTACTTAGTTCCCTGTGGCTGGAAAACAGCAGGGGAGCAGCGTCAGAGAAGAGGTGGGCAGTGACTGGATGTAGTACCAAAGGCCATGCTTCCATGACCCACCCAGAAACACCTAGAAGAGGGCCTCAATAATCCCTCTCCCCCAACCCACCACCACCCACCCCTCAGAGCCCAAAACCAATCAACCTGACCCTCCACCCGACTACATCGTGCCCCTAGCCAAGCTCGTTTCCTCACTACTCTGTGTTTCTAGCTCCTGGTGTCTAATCAGTGTTCAAACTACGTTCCTGGGTAGTGGTGAATGATGGGAGAGGGCTTCGCTCAAAAGAAGGCTTCTGTATGACTCACACAAGTTCCAAGCCCTTTATGAAAAAAATATGAAGATATTTATTAGAGAGTATTTGTTATATTTAGCTCTGTGTCAAAGAAAATCAGTGACCACACTTGAATTTATTTCCCTTTTGTATTTGGGTATAAATGAAGTGGTAAGTGGCCGTCAGGAGCACAGCAGCAACAGATTTCTCCAAGCAAAGGATGGGGTGAGGGAGTCATGTCAACTTCTTTATCCTGTAGCCTGGGAGCCAACATGGCTGGTGTCATTTCCCAAGAAGCTGTCATGTGCCAGGCACAATGCCAGGCCAAGATGTCAGAGAGAGATAAAAGACCCCCTACCCAGGAAGATTAGCCTAATGAGGTCCACAGGTGAGTAAGTGAAATGTGGATGTAGGGAAACCCTGTTCTCTAAAATACCTGTGCCAACATCAGTACCAGCACGGCAGTGAGCTGTACACACAGCAGGAAGCAGCAGGAAGGATCCTTTGAAGTAAATAACAAAATCCAACAATAACTTGAATTTCTCTGGAGATATACACATGACACATTCTCTCTCAGCTAGGGAAGGAATGACAAATCCTTTCAGCAGAGGATAGCTCTGTGAGGTGCAGGTTGTTTATTTGAGAAATAAATTAGGCAATTAGCTGAAAGAGAAGTTTATGCAGCAGAAGTTCTGGAAAAATCATAGTAAAGAAGACCTTAGAGCCCAGGGCGGTGGTGCATGCCTTTCATCCCAGCCCTTGGGAGGCTGATGCAGGAGGACTGCTGTGAGACTGAGGCTAGCCTAGGTTACAGAGCAAGACCCTGTTTAAAAAAAATATATGAGGGATCAACAGGGGCTCCTGGGGACTTGTGAGCTCTTTCTTCTACTTTCAGGGGGTTGTAAACTCAAGAGATCAGGCAGAGGAGAGTGCATTTATAAAATGAAAAACTACTAAGATAACTAACTTTATCCAATGTGTTGATTTATTGACTAATTGATCTAATTGACTGACTGTAGTACTAGACCTTTTTCCTTTTTTTTTTTTTTTTTTTGAGACAGGGTCTCATTTTATAGCCCAGGCTGGTCCTGAACTCACTAGCGAGCTGAGGCTGGCCTTGGGCTCACAGCAATCCTCCTGCCTCAGCCTCCCGAGTGCTGGAATTACAGGTGTGTGCCACCGCACCCAGCTTATGTGGTGCTGGGGAATCTAAATTAGGTACTTAGTGCTTGACTTAGCGCTTGCTAGGCAAGCTCTTTAACCGCTAAGCCATTCCTCTAGCCCTAGATCTTTTGTTGCTATTGTTGTTTTTGGTTTTTGGCTTTGTTTATTTTTTAGTTTTATTTGAGATGGGTTCTCGCTAAATTTCTAGGTTGCCCAGGCTGGCCTTGAGCTTGTGATGTTTCTGCCTCAATTTCCCAGAGTGCTGGGATTACAGGCCTTTATCCCGTCCCCATCCCTATGCCTCTCCTCCACCCCCAACCCTCAATAGTGTTTAAATGCATAGAAAGGGAGGGGTTAAAAGCTTTGGTCAGGATGGCAACCAGTTATTTACACATGGAGAAAGAACCAAATGTCAGAAGCTAATGTATCTTCTGGAAGACTAGCACGAGAGCTGAAATCAAGATGAGAGTGAGAGCCAGGGCCTTGGGCACAGGCCTGTAATCCTACCTACTCAGAAGAGTGAGCAGATGGATTGCAAGTTCAAGCCCAGCTGGGCCATTTAGCAAGCTCCTGACTCAAAATGGGCTGTAGTCGTAGCTCAGTGGTAGAGCACTTCTGGGTTCTGTTGCTCTGAGAGGACGAGAAAGAGGAGAGGAGGAAAAGGAGAGGGCAGGTGAAGAGAGGTGAAGGGGGAGAGCAGGCTGGCTCTGGTGCCACAGCTCAGTGGTAGAATATTTGCCTAGCATGTGTGAGCAGAAAAGAAAGTCATACAATTTACAATAAATTCATATGTTTCCCCTTTTCCATGATAATGATGCTACAGCACTCTGGAAAACCACAGTGGATTTGTCCAAAGCCACCTTTACTATTTTACTCCTTGGTCAGGGCAGCAGCGGTGAACCAATTATGAGTTAGCAGGATCAACAGTTAAACGATGCGGAAGAGCCCCTAACCAGGGGAACCACACTCAGATGAATATAGCAAGGGAAGACGCCAGAAGTTACACAGAACGCGGCACTAGTCAAGGCAAAGTGGACAGCGTGGATGTCCTGTGAGGGCACGCTGCCATACTCCAGGAAGGTCACCACTAAGGACTGGTCTGAAGGCTGGCTTAGGTCGTATGGGCACCACAGAGACTACCGCTCTTCTGACATAGACCAGAACGTGAAAGCTTGCCTTCTCTGTTCGGCCTGAGACCGAATCTTGATTTCTCCATTCTGGAGATGTGATGGGCCAAGAAGATAGAAAATTACAAAACTCAATCAAAATAAACCCAGACGAACAACATGGATAGATCTTACAGACAGGATGTGCAGTGAGAGAAGAGAGACATACAAAGAGCATCCTGGGGCTGGAGAAATGGCTCAGAGGTTAAAGTGCTTGCCTAGCAAGCGCTAAGTACCTGAGTTCAATTCCCCAGCATCACATGGGCCAGGCATGGTAGCACATGACTGTCAATCCCAGCAATTCCAGCACCCAGGAGGACTGTGGCGAGTCCAAGGCCAGCCTGGGTTCCACAGTGAGTTTAGGACCAGCCTGGGCTACAGAAAGAGACCCTGTCTCAAAAAAAGAAAAAAGAAAAGATAAGAAAAGAAAAAGATCAGCCAGAACATCCTGCATAATTCCATTTTACCAGGTCAAGAACAGTTAAACTAACGTATGATAAAGTCAGAATAGCAGTTATCTCCTAAGTCAACTGATGGTGGTCCTGCCTAGAAAGAGATTCTAAACACCATTCTGGGATGTAGGAAGTGTTTTATACCTTGATCCAGGTAGGGGTTATTTGGATTTATCCAATATGTAAAAAATTCATTAAATTATACCCTTAAATCATACATTTTATATATGCTATTCCTCAAGAATAAGTAGGAAAAAGACACTTATTTTTAACCTTTTCTTCTTTCTTTCACCACACACACACACACACACACACACACACACACACACACACACACTATATGCCAAGTGTCTTGGCCAATTTACATCTACGTTCTTCTTTCTGGAAATGAAGTACAGGCAGGGACAACCTTGCATTTCCCCTAGTGGTGGAGGTGCACACAGCCTAGTCCCAGTCAAGAGACTGGGTACAAGGGAAGAACTTCAACTCCTGAAATTTAGAAGTAGACTGAGCAGGTGTGGAACCCTTAAACAAGGACGGTTACAGGAATAACACAGGAATACTTAGAAGACTCAAGAGATTTGACCACAAAAGCATGGCCAGAGTCCCTTCTCTGCCTGGAAGGTGTAAGAGGAAAAGGTCAGAAAAAACAGTTACTTCTTTGCTGAACAACATATATCTAAGAACATGACAAGAGTCAGAGTCTTCAATGAGATTAAACCACGGGTAAGGATTTTTGTGTGTCCTTAGTTCTTGGAAAGAAACCATTGAAAATACCATCTGAGGCCATAGAAACCAAGGGAAGGCTCCTCTCCTCAAGGGATTAACCTGAAACCTTAGGTTCATTCACACTGTTTTAATTAAGTGTCCTTCAGAGAGTCAAGAAGCACTCAAAACAAGAGCAACATTGAACCTTCTCAGGATACAAGACTTGCTTTTTACCTGCTTGGCTTTCAGCTTTGAGATGAATTTAAGGTGTCACTGGCATGGTACACATAACAGAATGGCAAGACGGCATCTGTAATTGCAATCCGTCAGTCCATGAATGTAAGTGTGGCTTGTCTAAGATCAGACATACAGGGGATTATAATCAGAAGGGCAGAACAGTTCTCTGTGCAGTCATTCAAGGGTAACAATAACCACGTTAGCACGCAGAGCCAACAATGATATCAGAAACAGCTGCATTTGAGAATACACTACAGTCCTCTGAGACCAGCACCAAACTGGGCAGTCAAATAGGAAAGCCCAGTAACTGAATTGAGAGACTATTCCAGGCTAGCTGGTCCTATTTGCCGATGCCATGTATTAAAATTTTCTCTAGTCAGGCTAAGAACACATGTCTATAAAGATGCAAAGGGTATTCCCAGAAGAAGGAATTGCCACTGAATTCACCATCCTGAAACATCTCTTCAAGGATATTCCTTCTCAGCCAGAAACTGCTCAAGGCTCTTCTTTGTATCTGACAAATCACACTTTAGTCAGCTTTCAAGACCCTCTAATATCTGGTCTTACTCAGTGTAACAAAACTTTCCTCTGACGACTTGCACGAACCTGCTTTGGCCAGTCTCTAAATGCTTTGTTCGGCTCATTCCTCTTCCCCGGACCACTCTCTTAGTCCCCCTGTTTAAACTTTCATCAGGCTTCAGACACCACTTTGAGACTCCCCGTATGCCCAGTCCTCCATCTAACCAACCTTTGGCAGGCTCACCATCAGGCCCTCAGTCTCCCCAGACAAGTCAGCCTCTCATTTCATACAGGCAATTTTTCTTTGTTTGTTTATCATTTTGGTACTGAGAATTGAACCTAGGACCTCCTGCTTGCCAGGCAAGTGCTCAAAGACATCTTCATCCCCCAGTTCTAAGAAGAACCCAGATCGTGAACTTGGTATGAGAACTTCATTAGAATGTGCCCTTGGGAGTGACCTGGTGAGTGGTCATGCATATGCATCTTGAACTGTACTTGGTAACTCCAAACTGTCGTATACATTGTTCATATTAACTTCCATTTAAATAGCTGCTGGATGCATTGCAAAGAGGGCTCCCTCGGGAGAGTAGACCCTGAGCCAGAGATGAGTGGGCAGAGGCTTATCAGGGAGCAGTGTCAAGACCAGCAGCTATGGAGAGAGAGGAAAGAAAGTAGATGGGGCAGAGGGTTAATTTGGACAGTGACGCAGTCACAAAGAAAGTCTGGCTCTCTCCATAGGGAGCTCTGAAGCTGAAGCAGCCTTTCAGGTTGTCTTCACTTAGGATGAGGAAGCTGGGACCTTATAACCCCAGGTAACCAGTCATTGGATGTACTTGGTACGTTAGGCTGACACAGGGTGGATGCAGGACATTATTTTTTAGCTGATATATGAGATTATTTTGTCATAAATCAAGTGTCCATATATGTGGTTTTGGTTTTTGATATAGATACTCTTAAAATTGAGGTCCTCATTTTATAAAAGAAAACATTTCTGACCTCATATATTAAAGTCCTGTAAAATTTATTATCATATTCATATGTGACACATCTTCTGTATGCTTGTGAGATTTATTCCTAGGCATTTTATACTTTTGTGTTAACTGGTATTTTTCACTCATTTGGTACTTAGAAATACAATGAATTTTGCCTTTTATCTAGCAACTTTACTAAATTCTGATGTTAATTTGAATAATTTTTCTATGGACTTTATTCACCAGTAATCAGACTACTCATTTCATGTTATTGAATAGACAATAAGTTGCTTCTATAATAATTCATCATACTACAAGATGTCTAAAAACAAAGCTAATCATCTGTCTCCTCCCTGGCCACATTCCAAATTCTGTGCTTTTGTCCTTCTGAATTTATGCATGTTAACAGCCTTCCACACTTTTCTCCTCATTCATGGAGCGTACAGTAAAAAACATCAATATGCAGAAGTGTTGGTTCACTGGCTTTTCCTGAAACAGTACTATGCGAAACATATTGCAACCTGCTCTTTCTCTTTCTATCAGGAAGTCCCCAATTGCATCTTTTCTTCTGATACTTTTATACCTTTTAATTCAATGAGCTGAATGGTTTTTAAAGTTGCCTCACTCTTTAAAACAAAACAAAAATAAACTAAACAGAAAACTGGATAATCAGGAGATCAAATCAGGACTTCGACTTTACTGTGAGGATCTGCCCACTTGATCGTTTTATCAAACAACAGATCTTATAGAAGATAAGGATCCAAGAGAAGGAGAGTACTGCTCAGTAACACTTGATCTGAGCTTCAAAGCTCAGTTGGATTTTAGTGATTGGGTAGGAAGAGGGAGAATATTCTGAGGGTACAGAAAAGAGTACCCCTAATGGTCTACCAAAAGATTGCTGTGTTAGGGCTGAGAGGGTCGCTGGGCAGTAGATCACAGGCAAGGTCCTTGTGTTTTGCATGGACAAGGCCCTGGATTTGATCCTCAACAATTCTCCCTGCCAAAAACAATTGCTCATTTATACTTAGTAAATTTAAGTAAAAGAGTCAGGGCATCTGCATATCTATCTTTTAGACGACTCAGTTTTTATTTATGGAGTTGGGGCTCAAACCTAGGGTCTTGTGTATCCTAGGAATGATTTACATTTTAATCAACTGTTTTCATTAACTAAAGAGATACTGGATCCAAAGCAGACATAATTAGACTTGAGACAGAGTTCAGAGGGACAAAGTCAAACCATAAAGCAGTATTTGGATGCACAAACGAAAGAAGAAGCCATGCTCAGGAAAATAATTTGTTAGGTCTCCAAAGATAAAATAACAACTCAACTTTCTTTATCCAAGGGTAATGCACTGTATCAGGTGACTCCAGTTGTTACAATGGCACTGGGCCACGCCACATAGATCATGTCTGTCCGGTGAGATTAAGTGAGAACAGAAATTGTTCCAATCAGGCTGCCAATATCTTTGCTGCAATTTTAAACCTGTAATTGAGTGGTGATTTTAAACTAGAACAAGGTGAGGAACTAGGTATAAGAAGACGTGATTATTCTTGCTTTGACCTTTAAGGAAGCACACCCTTGGCTGGGTCTGAAGTTCTATGTGCCAGAACTCTAGAACACATGGTACTTTTTATGAAAGCATGGTGCATTATCTGCCAAGAAGGACATTGAACAAACCAAATTCATCTGGTATTTTCTGTAAATAATTCACTATTCCTGTCTAACACCTTATAAATGTAGACTATGTCTAGGAAAATAGAATTCTAAGGACACTTTACCCTATTTTCTGTAATTTTACTAAAAGAAAGCATGTAGTTTTATTTGTATATTTTAGTTCAGCAAAATTTTGATATTATAATTTTATAGTACTGGAATGTTTATGATGCCTGGAACAATGAGGTTATTATGTTGCCCAAGCTAAGTGATTTATTTTTGAAAGTTAATTATATGTATATTTCAAATAACTAACTTCCATTGTAATCAATCAATATATCAATCACACATATTAGTCGGTATGATATAGAAGCCCTACTGCAGAGTTTGGGAAAGGATCCTAGAACACATGGCATGCAGTTTCTGATATCCAGGGATTGGCTGCATAGATGAAGATAATGAGTCAATAGATTTAAAAAGGTAACATTAGTACTAATTTTTTGAGCAATAATTATTACGCCCTGGTATTATGCTAAGAGCTTCTCGCAATTGTCTCTTCCAATTTTCTCAACAGCCCAGTGTGATACGCAGTACATCCCCATTGTAATGAGAACACTACCCAGGACAGATCATTTCTCGAGTATTGAACATTCCCTAAGAACTAAGGGAAGGAGGGTGCCACTTGGTAGCCCTTGATCTGAGCTTCGCAGCTCAGCTGGATTTCAGAGAGCAGGGAGGGAAGCATCCCAGCTGAAGGAAGGGCGCTGGCAAAGGTCGAACACATGAAAGCAAGTGTGGTGAGAGTGGCCAGGCTTAAGTGAGTGCCCGCAGGATGCCACACGGTGAAACTCAATCCCATCAAAAACATTTCCGAAACACTGGCAAAAAGTCTTCTGGGGACAAACTGTTGAGTGCTTCAAGTGCAAAGCTAAGAGACTTAGACTGTATTTTAGGAAGTGGTGAGGAAAAACAATTTAACATGTGTTTAAATTATAATAGAAAGATGCATTAAAATTCAAACACACAATATAGAATAAATATGACAAAACGTTGACCCCTATCACTGTTTTACTCCTCAGGCATAGTTGCTGTTAGCAGTTTGGGTACAACCTTCTAACTTAAAAAGTCATAAAAATATAGGATCTCTTTTACAGCGTAAGTGGAATTATACTAGACATGCTTTTTGGCAGCATGTGTTTTTTTAACTAGTGATGTACTGTTTACACCTTTGTATCTAAATTATATTCAGGGCTAGAGGAATGGCTCACCGCTTGCCTAGCTTCCTTTGTTCCTATGGTCTTCTTAAAAGAAGACCATAGATTTATGACGTGGCGCCTATGTTTTGAGAAAATCTCACTAGAGTCAGACTAGGCATGGTATACTGATTTTTCAGAAGAATTATATCTCTGTTTTCTAGGTAGGTGTTAAGTACCTGAGTTCAATTCCCTAATACCACATAAGGTGAGCTTGGTGGTGCACACCTGTAATCCCAGCACTCAAGAAGCTGAGACAGGAGGACTGCTGTGAGTTCAAGGCCAGGCTGGGTTCCATAGTGAGTTCAGGACCAGCCTGGGTTATAGAGTGAGACCCTGTCTCAAAATAAGTAAGTAAATACATAAATAAATAATAAACAAAATAGAATATATTACAACAGATAACTTCAAACACTTTAAAAGTCAGAAAATAACATATTAATATAATTATGTGTATCTTCGTACATAGTAAAACCTAACTTTATTCATTTAGGCTAAACTCCCCAAAGTAGAATTACTGCACATATGCAAAGTAAAATTTAATACATACTTTCAAATTGCTCTCTGGAAATTGTGTATGAATTTATGCTCTTAAAGATGCCTAGCTGGACCAAGTGACAAAGGCCTTATAATCCCAGCATTTTGGAAGACTGAGGCAGGAGGATCACAAATTTAAGCCCAGCCTGGTCAACTTGGCAACTTACTAAGACCCTGCCTCTGAATCAAAAAAAAAAAAAAAAAAAAAAAATGGCTGCGATGTAGCTCTGTGTGAAGGTCTAGGGCTTGATCCCCCGTAAGTTTAAAAAGAAAAAAGATGTCTACATACTTTTTCTCTGTAGATTCACCAATATCAGATCTTATCAATAAAGAATTTCTTTTGAGCAATGCTTTGACATGATCATAGCTGTGGTATGTCAGGTAGCAGCGTATTGTTTTTACTGTGTGAGTCATTGTCTATTTAAAGTCTTAAAACTAACAACTGAGTAATCAGAAACTAAGGAAATAAAGATTTCTAATACACTAGGAAGAGTGACTAAACATAAAATAAGTCTCATCTGGCAAAAACTAATTTTATTGCATTTAGTCAGTGATTCTCAAATGTTGCATACGTTGAAATCATATGAGGAGCTTTAAAAATACTCAATGGCTGGATCTTACTTCAAAAATTCTCATTTAATTGGTCTGAGGTCTGACTGGAGTACTGAGTTGTTTTTTTTTTTTTTAAGTCTTGGAGATGTAGGCACACAATTGAAAATTTCTATTTTACATGTCAATTTTAAAGTTCCTAGTGGGGCATGATGGTGCACACCCATAAACTCAGCTACTTGAAAAGCTGATGCAAGAGGACCTCAAGTCTGAGGGCATAATGGGCAACTTACTAAGTCTCTGCTCAAACTACCAAATTTATAAAGAGGTAGGAATTGAGCTCAGTGGTCAAATGCTTTCCTCGCATGCGTGAGGTCCTGAGTTCAAGCCTCAGTACCACAAAAACAGAAAGAAAAAACAACAACAAAAAACTTCCTGAGCTCCGTACTCACTCATCTCATAAAAATGCCTGATGTTGCTTCCTTTGTTCCTAAGGTCTTCTTAAAAGATATAATGTGGATCCTATGTTTTGGGAAGATCTCACTAGAGTTAGACTAGGCAGAGTATGTCAGTTTTCAGAACAACTATATCTCTGTTTTCTAGGCGAAGACTGGATTATTTTTCAAAGTTTAATTTTACTTGAATATCTTGAACCACAAAGACCAAGGGACATAAATATTGACAGGCTTGAGTTAGACATTATGTTAGGCATCAGGGAAATTAAACAGAAGCCTGGTAAATGTGCAGAAAACAAACAAAACAAATAAACATGGTTCTTAGAACATTTGAAAGATGGAATGTACCAGTTAAAACAGGTCTGGGCTAGCTGGCGTGCCGAGAAGCTTGGGTTTACACAATGGAAGATTTGTGGAATAATGAACCACCAGGTCCAGTGGAGATCTGTTCTTCAGGTATTTCAGCTCCATGAAATCTGATTTCTCCTACCTTGTTACTACATCATCTGTAGACATATCCACTGCGATATTAGAGGAGAATCTCGTCAACAACGTGAGGGGTCAGTGTCCTCTCCCACTGCTGACTGGGAGGTGAGTCACTCACCTCCCACAGACCTTAGGACACAAGTGCTCCAGGCCAACCTATCACTGCCAAGTAGCAGCTGACATTTAAAGGGAACTTCTGTCCTTTGGAGATGGGACGCTGAGCTCTAAATGTCTGTATTCTGAGTTTCACCTTTGCCAGAGCTGTGAGCCCAACCGGAAGGGCTGCTACTTTCTAGGTATGATGAGAGGCAGGTGGCTCATCGCTGCACCAGCACTTCAGGCCTGGGATTCATTTTCCGACAGTTCCTTGGAAGCAGGAGGGTTCTACCAGGAGTGTGCTGGTAAGCCAGAGCTCAGGGTGGTGGCTGGAAATGGTGGGAATGAGCACCCAACCCATAGGTAGCATTTTCCATTTTCTGGAGTGTAAATATTGCCCTCATGCCCGATTTCTAGCTACCAAGAAGATTTAGCAATCCGCTCACAAAATTCTTGAACATGTACTAATCAACTGTCTCCAGCCTGCAGGAGCAGGCCCCAGCACATGACTGCCTCTGCCTCATTAAGAATCTTGGATTTTTGCGAGTAATTATAAATCAGCAGCCAAGGCAGAGTAATTACTAAAGCTAAAGTCATTTTGTTGCTCAAATTTAGCCTAAGTAAGCAGCAAATGCTAACTTACACCCAGACCACAAGCTTCTCCACACCTACTTTCCAAGACTCTACAGGTCTAATAATGGAAAAGCTCAGCTGTTGACACTTCGGTATATTTTATTATGAAGCTAAGCAACATGATTATTTTGGGTTGGATCGCTGGAGTATCTAAAATTCAAAAGTAGTTCAAACTAAATCAGTTTACCAAAAGTAGTGGGTACCTGTTTGATCATGCTCCTTTTTCTCATAAAATTCTAGGGCTTTCTTAGGATGAGCCATTTCAAATTCCAATTTATTTGATGCAAATATGAGTAAAATAAATTATATATAATCACTTTGGAAGAAAATGACTTTTCCTTTTTTACTTACAAAATTGTATGTCCAGCATCGGGAGGTGTAGCTCAGCAGTTAAAGGGCTTACTTAGCAAGAATAAGGCCCTGGACTTGATTCCCCAGCACCACATAGACCAGGCATGGTGGAATACACCTGTAACCCCAGCACTAGTAAAGCTGAGACAGGAGGATTGCCATGGGTTTAAAGCCAGCCCGGCCTAGAGCCTACACAGTGAGTTCAGGATTCTCCTGAACTGAAAAAGAAACAAACAAACAAAAAACACCTTATGTCTGTCCAGCATATGGCTTTTAGGATAAAAGAAGTTTTTGTTCACCTTGTTTCTATGGCCTTATTTCAAAAGGGAATCAGAAATCCTAGAAAATTATTATATCCTATGCACATGTTTGTAGGAGGTAGTCAATTTTTATTTACCATCATTCTGTTAAATAATAAGGTTCTCAACAAAAACATGTTGCAAAATTACTACCTAACAGTCACCTGTATGTACTTATCATATCACCGTGTGATAAAAACTATTTGTTATATTGTTATTATGCAAAAATAACAATCTGCATTTGTATAATAAAGAAGTTAAAAGCAATCTCAGAGTCTGATGAGGTGATATTTTACAATGACTTTGAGCAAGAAATATACTATCTCTAAGGTTTGAGATCTTCATTTGTAAAAGAGATATAAAAGTAGTACCTACTTCATAAGGCTATTATGAGTATTATGATATAAATAGTCCAGGGGACATAGGCCTGGTATTCAGTACTTGCACAACAGATCATAAAATTATTGTTACATTGTTACAATTTTTTTACAAGTTTCTTTAATCAACCCAATCCCCTTTTCTCAGTGATCACAGGAAATACATAAAGTAAGTATTATAATTCTTTTAAAGATGAGGAATGAAGGTTTAGAAAAATTAAGAATTTTCACGAGATAAAACAGCAGATAGACAGCAGATCCAGCACTTGCTTTTCACTGTAACGTGCTTGATATAGAATTAGTTATAATATCACTTTGCTGATGCAAAATAGGTTTAAATTATCAGTAGTAATAAAACTAGTATTCTGATCAGAGTTTTTTTTTCAGTTATAAGTAAGGGAAATGCTGCTAGCTCCTAATTTTGGATAAATTAGGAATATTCTACTTCTAAAAAAATCATCATAAGATTTTTCCAATCAGCAACAGCAGTAACAACTGTTTCCAAATGTTACACACAGTGCTATGTTACACACTTCAAATGCTTTCAGACGTTTTACAAATATGTAAAGCATTTTATGTCCCTTTTGATCCCCAGAACAGCCCTCTGAGGTAGGTATTATATTCTTTTCATAGGCGATGATAATAATGACAGCTAACATTTATGCCTACTTAGTCTGTACCAAACACGGAGTCCAGTACTTCTCATGCATTGTTTCATTTTTACCAGCCCAATGACTTTTGAGATAGGGAGCTGCTCTTACTACCCAGTTTCCTGATAGAGATAATACATAGACAAAGTCGCTTGTAGCAGGATGTTTGTTATTAGTTACTGTCTTCCCTTGCTTAATTACATAGCTTAAAAGTCCTGACAGGTCTGTCTTATTAGGACAGTCCTATTAAAAGTAATAATCGATTATCGACATGGGATTGGCATTTAGCTGACCTACAATGAATCATTAAATTGTCATATTGTTTCCCTTAGAGACTAAAGAAAACAGTCACTAGAGCAAAATTATGCTCCTAACTATATTTGTACATTTCTTTGATACTACTCCATACTCTGGAGTAAGACGCTATGTTGTGAGTAACTTGAATCTGGGAGATATATTGAATTATTTAGGTCCTATTCACTTTGAATAAAAATAAATTCATGTTGGCAACTGTACACAGAAGAGCAACCTGTTCTTAACACCTAGTAACACGTCATAACCTTTCCAAAGATAAAAACAGTGATGGGGTCAGAGAAATATGATGTTTCAGGGCAGATGTTGCTATTAATAAAACAGTCTTTCTACAGGAAGTATATACAGACAGCTCACAAAAACAGGAAAGTCACTCAGGCACCTGCTGTAAAACTCCTGGTCTGAGCTCATGGACTTGTCCTCCAGGTACAAGGAGTGGCTATCACAAATTAGAAATCAAAGGAAGAACACGGGTTTTCTTCTGTTTTAATTCAGACAGTATTTATTTTCAAACCTGTGAAGATTGATCTAGGGAGACTAAGACTAGAACTTTGTATACCAATTCCTTCATTTTACACACCAAGAACCTAAATCAAAGTTGGATATGGTAGACATCTAGTGTTTTTGGGTGCTCAGAATCTATTTCCTGTCCTGGTGATAGTCCATCCCACGAAATTTTATCCAAGGACTTCTTCTGACTTGGAAAGGGCTGATCACACCTCCAGGCCTAGTGGCGGGCATGGATCACACATTAAGGCATTCCTGACAAATAGAATCTGAGTTGACTTCTACAGAAGTAGAAGTAGACTCAAGGCAGGCCCAGTGGCACATGCCAGTAATCTTAGCTACTGAGGAATCTCAGGCAAGAGAATATTAAGTTTGAGGCCAGCCTGGGAAGGTTAGTGAGACTTTGTCATAACATAACATAAAACATAAGATAGAAAAGTGGGTATGCAGCTGAGTAGAAGAGCATTTGCCTAGCATTCACGAGGTTTGGGATGCTATCTTCAGTGCTGCAAAAAAAAAAAAAAAAAAAAAAAAAAAAAAAAAAAAAAAAAAAAAAAAAAAAAAAAAAAATAAAAAAAATACAAAAAAAAAAAAAAAAAAAAAAAAAAAAAAAAA
>PVKB01000479.1:0-121736 GCA_004027205.1 Ctenodactylus gundi | reverse complement strand
TTCTTACTAATTTAAAAAATAACTATAGAATCCATTTCAGTGCTAATAATACAGACTGTCTCAGGGTCTGTAAGTTCTTCTGTTTGTACATTAAGTACTTGGAACACAAGCTCACCTTTCCTTCAGAGACAGTAGGTTAGCCCTCAGTGTTATGGGGCTAACAAACTTATGAAATTGAAAAATGAAAAAAAGTTGGACCAATTTTCATGACTATGAAAGTAAGAAAACAGATCTGGAAATAGGAAAGTAGGAAGTCAGCTCAACCTTCAAAGACTATGTTGTCAACAGAGATACAGAAAGTCAGAGCCAAAACCAAACAAACAGAAAACGAGATCATTAAAATCAACCCACTGAGTCAGGGGTATGATCTGTCCTGCTCCAAAACTCAATTAGAAGCTTTTACAGATGAGAAATGATAAATTCTAGGCGGTAAGGGACAAACAGGTGCACGGAATTGTCACTAAACTATAGCAATGCTTAGTTTATTAGCATAATAAAAATCACACCTTGAGGTGGAGACTTAAGATGGCAATGAGATATATGTCACACAAAGAGTCACGATGAGGAAGGACACAGGTGCAGTTGGAACTCCACTTCTATATGTGATGACACCAGGAGAACAGGCCCCTGCTACCCCAAGGTACCATAAAAGCTGCACACCTTTGCCCTTTGTTTGGATCAGCGTAAGTATTTGTCCCATGGCTCTTCCTGTTGCATTCCAGCGTAAGAACACAAACTTTGTTCCTGTGCCAATGTGCTCCTTTCTGATTTTTCTGATACAGGACATAAGAATTTCTGTGATTTCAAAAAGAGTGAGTGTTTGAATCCAGGTAAAGGGAGGACAATGGTAATTTATTTTATAGCCAATGTTGCTCTAAGGCCATTTTAACTATTATTTTATGCCACTGGGTTACTAACGTATACTTTAGACACTAATGGCCACATTATGTTTTACAGCCATGTGAAAAGGTAGCTAAGGAAAAATGAGAAGGCGTATAGTAAAGTTGTTTTTTGGTGTCTGTGGGAGATTGGGTCCAGGATCCCTGTGAATGCCAAGATCCCTGGCTGAGTAAGTTCCTATCTTAGTTACATATGCATTGCTGGAACACATTAACAACATCTGCAACTTAAGGGATGAAAGATTTATTTTAGCCCAGTGTCAGGTCTCAGTCCATTCATGGGTGACTGGCAATGGTGGAAGCACATGACAGAGGACCAGAAGTAGAAATAACTGTTCACGACATGAGAGACAGGAATTCAAATGAGTAAGGAAGGGTGGAGCTAGCACACATCCTTCCAGGTCATGACCCTGTAATCTGCCCCTTCCAACCAGGCCCCACCTCTTAGCACATAGTTCCATAAGAACTTCACAACGTTAAAATACGTAAGACTTTTGGGGGATGTTCCAGACCCAAACCCTAATAGCCCCTGACATAAAATGGCCCAGTAGTTACATGTAACATACATACATCCTCCTGTACACTTTAAATCATCCCAGATTACTTATGATGCCTAATACAATGCCTGCACATCACTTCACTTGCATGGATTCAGCATGTACTTAGCGTACAATAAACTCATGCTTTTTCCTTTTGAACATTCTGGAATTTTCTCCCAAATATTTTTGATCCATCATAGTTGAATTTGTGACTGTGGAATCTACAAACATGGAGGGACAACCACGTTTCATAACGTTTAGAGCAATCGTATTACAGTGGCTAGAATTTAGGTAATTTCCCCCTTATTTTTCTTTTATTTCATAAGCTCAGGAGCAAGATTATATATCAAAGACAAATGAGCTTATGTTTCTCTAAAATATGGTTAGACAAATATAAATTATCAGTGTTTCATACGATTCAAAGCCTTTGTTGTGCTCTCCTAACTCCTTCCTGCTATTTCTGTTTTGGCCATTCTTCTCCTCCTTAATTCTGCCTAAGAAAGAAAGCTGAGAAAGTCAAACAGGCTATATTCTGCCTATTTTGGTATATGATGTTCTTCTGAGTACCTGTCAGACAGTGTGGCTGGATCAGGGCTGGTGTATCTAGCTAGGATCCCTGGAAATAGTGAGCCATAAAGCTGAGGAGGATTAGAAAGGTTCTCATAAAACATCAGCAACAAAGAAGATCAATCTAAGAAAAATGAACAAAAAATATGAGCAGTTTTCAAGTCAGGAAACGAGAACAACTCTTTATGTAGGAAAAGACCTTTATCCTATTAATAATCATTTAGATTTTGAAGCTATAGTAAGATACCATTTTCTATCCAGAGTAGCAAAGCTAAAAGTTTGATAAGTTAGCTATTATGTAGATGAAAGTGTGAGGAGAAAGGCTTTCTTCTGTACTTAAGGCAAATTTTTCAATGTCTCAAACTATTTTTATCCTACTGACATACTTTCAGGTGTACAAAATATCATACTAAGTAATATTTTAATAAAAGAAAGCAGTTCTGGGTTAAGATAATTGACTAGTCTCAATGATAAGTTGTTCAGTGAAAGATGTATGCAGCTCTGGTATGACATATTATATTTTGTGATACTGGGGATTAAGTAAAGGGCCTCACATATGCTAGGTAAGTATCCTACCACTAAGCTACACCTTTAGCCCCTTTTAATTTTATTTTGGGGGAGAGTCTTGCTAAATTGTCCCAGACGGCTTTGAGCTTGTAATCATTCTGCCTCAGCCGGTCAAGTAGCTTGGATTACAGGAATCTCCCTGACCCTGGCTTTGTAAGACTATACTTCCTGCATGCAGAGTGTGTGCTTCTGTAAGAATACACAAGAAGCATGTAATATTGCTTGTTCCTGGTCAAGATAACTAGAATTGACAAATAGAATGGGACTTTTCAATCTATTCTTTTTTGTACTTTCTGAGTTTTGTGCCATGTACATAAGTTAACAGTTTAACCAAAGCTTCTTGATGACCCACCAATTCCACTCCTTGTTATATACTCAAGGGAAATGAGTGTCCACCAAAAGACACAGACAAGAGTTTCCATAGTGTCTTTTCTCATTGCAAAGAAAATGTGAATGAAAATCAATAGGTGACTAGATTTTTCAATAGGAGTGGATTTATTTGGTATACTATAACTTGGCGATAAAAAAGGACAGTGTGTACTACATTTGATCAGGAAAATAAAGTGCTAAGGAAGCCAACACAAGCTGGGATGGTTGCTCAAGAGCTGAACATCGTACTCATCATGCCCAAGACCTGCACTCAACCCCCAGCACCAAAAGCAGAAGAAAAAATGCCAGTCCTGGTGGCACAGGCTTATAATTCTACTAATCTGGGAAGCTCAAGTAGGAAGATCACAAGTTTGAGCACAACCTGGACAACTCTGCAAGTTCATGAGACCCTAGCTCAAACTCAAAAGAGAAATAGACTGAGAAAGTAGCTCATTGTGAAGACCTTGGGTTTGAGTACCAGAACCACACCCCCACACCCATACACACAGAACACAAAAGAATTATTACTGGATGAGTCTACTTATTTAAAGTTAAAAAACAGACAAAACATACACACAGGGTGACAGAAATCATAACAAGTTTCCTCAGGCAAGGCTGGGGGTTGGAAGGTTGGGGCAGGAGGGTGTTGACTGAGAAGGAGTAAGAGAGGTGTGCAGTTGCTTGGCATGTCCTCTCTCGGGAGTCGGTGGTGGCTAAGTGGGTATATACATATGTGCAACACACATATGTAAGGGTATATGTACTTTTAATTGAACTGTATACTAAAGATTATTGTATTCTATACATTTCAATTAAAAATTTAAAGCATAAAAACACATGAAGTATGATTGAAAAATAAAATGAACAATGAAAAAATTTAAATTTATTATAGTAAAAGACACATTGCTATTCATCTCCCTTAAAATACTCCCCCTCGCTTTGAGCAAACTTATCTGATAGTGCTTGCCACTTTCTGAAGCAGTTCTGAAAGTCCTCTTTCATGTAGTTTTTTTAAAAAAATTTTTTTCCCTTTCATGTTTTCAGTTGTGCTGTCATTGCTACCATGAGCTCTGAGTTGGCTCAAAATATCTATCTTTCATGGTCATCGTGACTTGAGGAAGAGCTCAGAAGTTACATGGTGCCAGATCTGGTGAATAAGGTGGATGATGACACACCGGAATGTTTTTATGAGCCCATCCTCCCATTGGATGGCAGTTGGCAACAGCATTTGTTTTCTTTTTTTAAAAATCATATTTCTTTTAAGTGTTTTTCTTTTTTGAGACAGGGTCTCGCACTGTAGCCCAGGCTGGTCCTGAACTCACTATGGAGCCCAGGCTGGCCTTGGATTCATGGCACTCCTCCTGTCTCAGCCTCCCGAGTGCTGGGATTACAGGCGTGCACCACCATGCCCAGCTTATGTGGTGCTGGGGAATCGAACTCAGGTACTTAGCGCTTGGCTTAGCGCTTCCTCAAGCGCTTTAACCACTGAGCCATTCCTTCAGTCCCTTTTTATCATACTTTTAAAAGACACTCACAAAGGAGGACTTCTTGAACTATTCCAAAAGGTGGTGTGTTCAAAGCAGTTTGAGGGGATCTAAGGACAATGCATTTTTTTTTGTGCAATGAAATGTTTTACGTTTAAACATTCACTGTATCATTTGATCACCCCTTACAAATTACTACTATGGTTTGAATGAGCTTTGTCCCCCAAGGGAGGTAGTTAAGTCATTAAGGAGTCATCCTGAAAGGGACTGCTGTAGTGAGAGTGAGTGCCACACTGCTGTAGAAAGAGTACGTCTGGGCTGTGACTCCCGCTGGCCTGCTGTCTGGTCAGGTGACTTCTGTGTGTGCTCTGGCTACTGTGATGCCATCCATCATGGTGACAGAGGCTGAACCCTGGACTAAATCAACTTTTCTTTTCTTGGAAATACCCAGTCTCAGGTGTTTTGGTATAGTAACAGAAAATAAACTAATGCAATTATCAATCAGAAAAAGAATAGATAAAATTTCTTAAAAATGTCCTTAAAGTATTGTGATTTCTCCCTTTACATTGATAACAGTCAATGCAACTTCCGTACTAAGCACCAAGAAAGAAAAACAACATAGAGAAAAAGCTAAAAACTTATTTAAAGAGTGAGAAAAGTAAAACAACTATTGATTGCAATAATACAATTTTGCTTGAATCAATTATTTTAAAATTTTTTTTATCATAATCTCAAGTTCTCAAAGACTATAACACAATGCTTTAGCCCACGAGAGACAAGAAAGGCTCTTTAACAAATTTATTAAATGATTTTTAAAACTATTAGTGAGGCTGAGTTTGGTGGTGCAGGCCTGCCCAGAACTCAGGGAGGCTGAGGCAGGAGAATCCCAAGTTTGAGCCCAGCTCGGGCACTTAGCAAGACTGTGTAAAAACAAAAGTTACAAAACAACAACAATAAAAAACACACACACACACAAAAAAAAAACAAAAACAAGCAATAAAATAAGGAGCTGAAAGAAAGAGAAAAGAAAGAAAGAAAGAAAAGAAAGAAATAAAGAAGGAAGGAAGGAAGGAAGGAAGGAAGGAAGGAAGGAAGGAAGGAAGGAGACTGACAAATTGTCACGATACTATGGCAACCAGGAGAGCGTTCAGTTTGTGGACAAGTGACAGGAGAACTGGAAGGGACAAGGCAATGTTGAGTAAATAAAGTTTCTGTGGTGCCCAGAGAAGGGGAACAATGGTGATCTTTGTAGGTAAGAGAACAACAGAACCAAGTCAGGAGAGACAAGCTTCTCAGCGTCAAGAAGTTTTAAAAGTGAAGAAAAACAGGCACTCGCGACTGTGCTCTAAGCTGCTTTAGAGAGATGGGGAGCACATGAACACAGGCCAAGAGGGGCGAGTCCCTCCCAGAACGAAGCGAGGCCCCGCTGTTTCTCAGAGGACCTGCTTTCTTTCCTCTGCCAGAGAGGCAGGAAGGGGACATCACCAGCAGGTGTCTGGGGCAGTCTTCCGCACTGACAGGTTCCAACTTCTCAACACCGAGGACTTAGTATTTCTAGTTTATCAGATTATTTTTTTTTCCCTTAATAAGTTCTTTTCCGGGTTTAAAAAAATAATAGAATCATTGGTGAAAACTCGGAAGCTTCAGACTTTTAAACAGAAACCAAAAGCCTCCCGCCAGAGGGGACCACTATGGTGCTTGGTGTCCGGCGATAGGACAGGCCCAGCGCAGCAGGTGTGTCCCCTCCAACCCAGGGATGGTTCATTATTTTAAACTTGTTACTTGGACTTTATTGGATCATTTTTTCTACTAGAAGCTTCTTTGTGTGTGTGTTTTGCCTGGAAGCGACCACGGGGCTTTGCACGTCGTAGGCAAGCACTCTACCACTAGATACATCCCTGTCCCTTCTAAGATTTTAAGACAGGGTGTCTCTCATTTGTTGCCCAGGCTGACCAGGAATTTGTAATCTTCCTGCCTCAGCCACTCAGGTAGGTCCAATAACTGACACATGCCACCAACTTTGGCTGGAAATTTGTCAGTGTTAGTTTAACTGGTATGTCCCTAGGGTCTGGCGCATAATTGTTTAATTTTTTTCACATTTAATTTTTTTGAGGATACTTATTCTTTTCCTCTTTTTTTTTTTTTTTCCAGTATTGGGAATTGAACTCAGGTCGTTCACACTGAATTACATCCACAGCCCACTTTTTCAATTTCATTTTGAGACAGTGTCTCACTACATTGTTAAGTTGCCCAGGCTGGGCTCAAACTTCCTGCTTTAGCCTCTCAGAGTGCCAGGACATATTACCACATCTGGCTTCCTAAAGCAGTACCCACTTTATTGAGGGAAGAAGGTTCCAAGACTCCTAGTATATGCCTGGAATTGTGGGAAGTACCAAGCCCTGTATAGACTACATTTTTTTTCTTCCAGATTATTTTAGCATTCTCTAGCATGGCTGGGGAAGTTCTTTTCTGCCAAGGGCAATTTTAATACTCATGATATTATTCATGGCCCATACAGAATTATCAAGAGGGTTATTCTAGAGGATTAGGGGTGCAGCTGAGCAGTTAGAGCGCTTACCCAACAAGTGCAAGGCCCTAGGTTCAATTCCCCAGCAACATATAAGCCAAGTGTGGTGGTGCACACCCATAACTCCAGCACTCAAGGGGCTGAGGCAAGCGGATTGCCATGAGTTCAGGCCAGCCCGGGCTCCCTAGTGAGTTCAGGACCAGCCTGGGCTACAGAGCCATACTCTGTCTCAAAAAAAAAAAAAAAAATTAGCCTGCTATATTTGGAAAAACATTATTATATAATTAACTCACCTCACCCCTACTGTGATAGTTGCCTTGGTTACGCAGACCCAATGGTTTTGGTGGGCCCTGCAGCCTGGGTGCTGGCCAACCCACAGGAAGATGCGCAGATAGGAAGGAACTGGTTAGAGTGACTCTATGGCTAAGGGCTGGAAAGTCTGGCCGTGGCCACTTGCAGGCTGGAGAGCCGAGATAACCGTTGGGCACTCAGAAAACATGGAGCAAGAGGTATGGATGATGCAGCCTCAGTCTGAGGATGGAGGCCCGAAAGCCCCTTGGAGCCCCAGGTGTGAGTCACACCGGAAGGCCCAAGAACCTGGGGTCCAAGATACAGGAGGAACAGCAGCAGGGAAAGCCACAGATGCTCAAGAGGAATGGAGCCAGTCTGGGGGTGCAGGCCCATCATCCCAGCACTCTAGGGGAGTCAGGCAGGGGGATCCCAAGTTGGAGCTCAGCCTGGGCAATGTATTAACTTAGCAAGGTCTTGTTTCAAAATTAAAAAGTGGGCTGGAGAAGTAGCTCAGTGTGAATGCCCTGAGGTCCATCCCCAGTGACGACCCCTCTGCCCCATACACAAATTGAGCTTGTGCACACGCGTTCAAGCTTGTCACTTCTTGAGGCTGTTTCATCCAGGTCCTAGCGCACAGGGCAGTGCCACTCACACTTGGGGCAGGCGTCCCCTCAGTTTGCTGGTCCACATTACAATCACCTCTGGACACTGCTTCAGAGACATACTCAGAACCGTGCTTTACCAGTTTTACACAAATCTCTGAGTCCAGTCAAGTTGACAATCAAGATAAACCACTACACATACATCCTTATGGAGTTTAATTTATAGATTAAGCACTGTCGTGGTTTGGATCTGCAATATCCCCCCAAAACCTCATGTTCCTATGGGAATTGTATAGGGTTGGGAGGTGGGGCCTGGCTGGAAGGGGGAGGGTGCCTGGGGCTTGGCCTAGAGGAACGTGTGCTGGTTCCACCCTTCCTCCCAGTCTCTCTGTACCACCATGCTGTGAGGATCTTTGCCCCAGAAATTTTGGTTCCAGCTGTAGCTGCAGCCTCCTCATGTGATTCCACCATATTCCAGCTGCCCACCCTTGAACGGACTGTGACCCTCTGAAACTGTGAGCTACAATAAATCTCCCCCCCTAAGTTGTGGATGTTGCGTATTGAGTCACAGTGACAAAAAAGTAACTAAGACAAGTACAATAAGACATGAAAAATAGCTTATACAATAGAATAATTATAACAATACAGCATAACAACAGTAATGTGAATGAGCTCTCTCTCCTCTGTCTAGCTCTCCCTACTTCCCTCCCTTCCCCCTTCCTCTCTCTCTCAGAGCCTCTCACTGGGATGTACTCCCCTTTCTTTTCCTAAGGAAAATGTGAGACAACACAATGCCTCCACGATGACATGACGGGGCGGATGCCACAAGCATCATGACACAGCATCAAGTTTACTTAAGAGCAAGCATTGGAACCAGGCACAATGGCACAAAACTATAATCCCTGCAGAGCGGGAGGCTGAGGCAGGAAGATCATAGCTTGAGCAATTTAATGACTTAGGGGGATCCCATGTCTGAAGAAAAAATAAAAAATGGGTTGAGGGCGTAGCTTAACACAAAGGTCCTAGGTTCAATGAATGCAACAAAACAAAATAAATCAAACAAATCAAAACAAATCAAAGCAAAATATAAGCATCTTGATACTTGGGCTGTGGATCTGATAGTCTAAACCAGACACCAAGGGATATATGGGGATGGGCAGTTATGGGCAGTTTAGCACAAGTGTCATGGACAGAGGCATGATTTCTGTCCTGGACAGATGAAGCTGGACATTGCACTACTCCAAGTGCTACTTGAAATGACATTCAATTGAAAACTTATAAATTACTAATGGAATTGTTCATTTACTGTTCTCCATTTAATGTGCTTATTTTTTTCCAATCTGTTGTGGTTTGGGTCTGGAGTATCACCCCAAAGCCTCATGGGTCTATGGATACTGTGCACTGTTGAGTGAAGAGCCCTCCGGCGGTGCCCCCACCACGTGTGTTCATGGTTGCTGGCTGCCCACATATGGACTGTGACCTTCTGAAACTGAGCTGAAATAAATCTTTCCTCCCTGAAGTTGTGGATGTTGGGTGTTCTGTCCCAGCAATGAGAACTAAGACACTGTCTATCATCAAAATATCTGAAATCATTTTCATGCCATTTCTGTTTTTTGTTTTTTTGTTTGTTTGTTTTTGTTTTTTTTTTTTTGTGTGTGTGTGTGTGTGTGTGTGTGTGGTGCAAGGGATTGAATCCAGGTTCTCATACCTGCTAGGCAAGTGAGCCCCACTGAGCCCCACCAGCAGCCCTTATGACTTTTCTTATTTATCAGAATTATCTAGGCACTAAATAAACATGTCTGTTGAAGTTAAGAAAATGTCAGATGTAAACAGAAGCGCCATGGTTTATATTGTATCCATTGTATTTCTCCTGTGATGTCTTTCCGTGCAAGCACAGAAACACTCCCTTCCATTCTGTGTTCATCTACTGTCCATGTAACTTATTAAACAGAACTTGCAAATCAATTTACCATCTAGGGCACCGAAGCTTGCAGAATTTTTAACTTTTTATGTCTGGACCCTAATTTTTTTTCCAAATCATAACTTCCCTTTGAACAGTTATAACAGATCAGGAAGACTCTATTGTATGTAGAAGTCTATGGAAACAAGTTAAGAATACTGAATATCCTTGCAAAAAGTTTTCAAGGAGAGCAGATGGAATTACTCTGGCTTGAAATACAGCCAAAATTCTGAAATGAATGTTCTCAAACTGGAACTAAAAGTACTCAAGAGGCATTCCTTACTAGAGGTAAACAGGCCCTTCAAACATCTCCAACCAGCAAGGCCCTAGGGGCCACAATCCAGTTTTTTAGGGTAAACAAAACAAAGCAATCATGTGATTAAGCAAAGGAGAGCTTTACTGGCCCAGGAACTGGGATTTCTAGAGGTGAAACTAGGTTGGGTAGAACTGGTTCTCTGGACATGCAAATGTCAGTGCTCTCTTTCGAAGCCCAAGAGATCACATCTCAGGACAGGCTGACTGGTGCTACTTGGATCAGCTACTCTTTGCTGGACCCCTAATACTAATCAGAGAATAGGTACCTGGCCTGGGCCA
This sequence comes from Ctenodactylus gundi, assembly GCA_004027205.1. NCBI lineage: Eukaryota > Metazoa > Chordata > Mammalia > Rodentia > Ctenodactylidae > Ctenodactylus > Ctenodactylus gundi. The sequence goes on along the minus strand of PVKB01000479.1, from coordinate 111,337 downwards.
GTCCACATTAGTCTATGTACATGCGTACAGAAATGTTATCAAGCTCACCCGAAAGGAGTGAGGCAGATTTTCCACAAGAAAGACAGGCTCTGGGCTGGGAGCATAGTGCTTGCCTGGTGTGCACAGGGCCTTGCTTTTATTCGCCAGTACCACATAAAGATTAGCACATGCCTATAATCCTAACATTTGGGAGACTGAGGCAAGAGGGTTGAGGACAGCCTGGACTACATAGTGAGTTCAGGATCAGACTGGACCATAGAGCAAAACCTTGCCTTAAAAAACACGGGGTTTTATCGCAACAAGGAGTATTAAAGTATACTGGTGACAATGTTCAATTTTAACTGAGCCCTGCGCTCCTGGAAAAGTGTCCCTCCCTTGTGTCCCAGGAAATGGTTTGCAGTGACCCCCTGGTCTATCTATGACAAAGCCATAATAAATCCACTAAGTTCCCATTCTTTCTCTCATAAGTGGTTAAGGGAACTGCTTGTCCTCCTGCCGGATCTGTGCAAAATGCTAACTGACTAAACTTGTCCAGCTACTTGTCACTCCTCCAGGTCCCTAAAGGCCTTAGGCCTTAGGGCTAGGAACAAGCCTTCTTTCATGGTTCGTCCTGCGACGTCATGGACCTCACGGAGAACATAGCTAATCAAAAGCCCAGCAGCTTTGCCCACTCCTCCCAGAGGTCCTCGTCTGCTTCATTCTCACCTGGTTTAGGGTTCCGTCTATAAGAAATGCCCCTGTGTGCCTGCTCTTTGAGATGCCTGCAGAACTTATGGCTTATTTCCAGAGATTTCTCCCTACAGTATGTCATAGGCCCCTTCCCTTTTTACCCAGCTTCAGTTTTGTTCTTTTTCTGATCCTGGCCAAACCAAAGAAGCCCACCACAGCAAGTGGTTACCCCGTCTGACAGGGCACAGGGACGACAAGTAGTTATCTCCTGCGTCCCATTCTCAGTTTTCAATCAAGAAGCAGAAACAGGAATCAGCAGGTCACAGTGTCGGGTTTAGCCATCTTAAGAAGGAAATTCTGTTCAAAGGTACAACAGGGAGGAACCTCATCCTCAGTGAAATACAGCAGACACAAAAGGACAAGTGCTGTATGAGTCTGCTGTTCCGAGATAACTGGAAGAGTCAAATTCATAAAACAGAAAGTGTAATGGCAGGTGCCGGAGGCCAGAGGGAGGGAGAAGCAGGGAGTTGTTGATTAATGAGCACAGTTTCAGTTTTGCAAGACAAAAATATTCTGGAGATAGAGGGCACAGCAGTGTGAGTGTAATCAACGCTACTAACCAACACACTGAGAAGTGGTAAGATGGTAGTTTTTACATCACAGCTTTTTTCTTATCACAGAGAAAATTGTTGTCAAGGGTGAAGCCTCGGCTTCCATCCCCGGCACTGGAAAATAAGTTTGTTAGCTTCGTTATTAATAAGGCTGGTTGGAGAACGTGGTTTTGTCTGTGGATAAGTGGGCTTACTGATGGCAGAACTGAAATAAGCCTCTTCTTACTTCAGTCCTTTTGCAGGGCAGGGCTGACTGTAGTAATCTTATCTCTTTAAGATCAAACTGCTTTGCTTTTTTGAGACAGGGTCTGTAGTCTAATCTGCTCCTGAACTCATCCAGGCTGGCCTTGAACACACTGCAATCCTCCTGCCTCAGCCTCCGGAGTGCTAGGATGACAGGCTTGTGCCACCACACCCAGCATGTGAGGTGCTGGGGAACTGAACCCAGGGCCTTGATCTTGCTAGGCAAGCACCCTAGAAAAACCAGTCACAGGAACACTTAACAAAGTCTTAACAAAGAAGGTGCCTTTTTCCCAGGTGACAGTGAGAGAAGGGGAGAGGTCTGAGACCCCAGTCTGAACCCCTAACCAGCCCAGGAAGGGGAGGAAAGGGGAGAGGAGGAAGGAGGGGAAGGAAGGGAAAAGAAGAAAGAAAGGTGAAGGGAGGGAGACGGGGAGTGGAGGACACATTGTCCCTAGAACTACAGGGCTTGGAATGATCTTACTTTTTTTCTAAATTAAAACAAATGTTGTTATGATGTTTTTTAAAAATACCATTTTGCCAACATTGGAAGTATCAGATTTATAGTTATTTGATAGGCTCAATTTATTAAGTGACCAAAAAAAGAAAAAAACAAAAAGTTTATTGATGTACTGCTCATGTTTTATAATTATCATATTTGCTGGCTTTTTCATGTAAGATTCACTTGAAGCTAAAGAAATTAAAATATTTCTATAGCAATCCTAAAACAAGAGAATCATTTCCTATTGTGAAACACATATCTGATTTACATGTTTTCATTTGAAAAAGAAATAAATCCTGTCACGTACAAAAACTTGAAGGCCAGACATAAATGTATTAGATATATCTGACAGAATACATTTTCTAAATGTATAGTTAAATTCATTATTGTATGAGGGACCTCCCTGTTTTTCCAATATCTGTATGGAAAAGTTATGGCAGATTTCATTTTGCTAGATTGTCAGATGAGAGAAAGAGTATATTGTGTTAAATTATGTGCTTCAGAACATATATTCAAGAGCAAAATAACTCAATTTAAAACCTCATTCTATTTTCTTTGAGCTTTCCAAAGAGAATATATTTAATGATAAGCCTTTATTCTCTCTCATCTAATTTGCTGTGAAAAGTTACTCTTTAATATCATAGTTATTAAGTATCATATTTTAAGAAAGAACTCACATTAACTGTAAATTATACATCAATTTGCTGTTGTTGCTACTGTTGACAAGGTTTCACTATATTTTTCAGACGGGCCCTGAACACCTGGTTTCAAGTCACCCTTCCGCCTCAGCCTCCCAAGTAACTACAGGTGCATTCCACCACTCCTTGCTAAACCTCAATTACAATTTTTTTTTTAATCACTGAAAGAAAAGTTGGGAGAAAAATTCCTCTGTGGGACTGTTAGATAAATGAGTCCATTCCAAATAGGCTGTAGTAGGATACTGGGTAGTACGGAAGGAAAAATTCTGCATCATCAAAAAAAATAGTCATACGGATACAGTTAAGAAAAGAAAAAAAAAAGGAATATCCTCTATCAGCCCAAAGCATATTTGGTTTGAATAATTTCCACATCCTCAGAGACACACTCTCTCTAAGGAATCAATCCATTTAGGAAATTACTTCCTAGAACTTGCACTAAAAAATGAAGAGGACTTATCTATCATATGTGCTCTGAGGGGAAAATGGTCCCCTTCAGATAAAACGTTCCAGTGACCACAGTACCTCCCATCTGCCAACTTTATATCCTCTCATTTGGTTTCGCATCACGCACTTTGGCAGGATTCACGGGAGAAAAGCAGACAAGAACTTATTTTTCACTCTTGTTGAAAGCACGCCAATCTGGCCAGGGTGCGGAGCAGTGGCCCCTCTCAGACACGTAAAGAGGACACATTGGTTCGGCTCTTCTGGAAGATAATCTGGCAATATACAGGCGAACACAATTTAAATATTCAGATCGTTTGGTCAGATATTCAACTTCTGGGAAATCACCTTGGTGAATGAATTGAACAAACACGCGTAGCTATACATAAAGGGTCATAATGAAGCGTTGTTTGTAATAAGGATAATCAGAAACTCACCTAAATCCCTACCGTTAGGGACTGCTTGCGTACATCATGGCAGAATTGCTCAGTGGGGCACTTAGTCGCATACTACGACAATCGTGCATACTCACATCATTTGCCCAAGAAAGGCTGCAAAGCATCCGTGTCATCTATCATAGGGCTGTAAATTTTTTCCTATATGCGCAGGAAGAACCTTGGAAAGATACAAAACAACACAATTAGCGCTGGGTTGTGAAGTTTCAAGTGATTTTTGCTTCTTTATTGCTTTTACATTTTTTGAAATTATTCCAGGAGCAGGTTTCACTTGTTTAATAATAAAACCCATGTTTCAATAGCGAACTTGGGTTTCTATTAGAAAATACCACACAGAGTGATGTAAACAACAGACTGATTTCTCAAATTACCGGAGGCTGGGAAGTCTGTGACCGAGGTACCCCTGACTCAGTTCCCGGAGGGGGTCTCCTTTGTCTTGTGTTCTCACAGTGAGAGTTGGTGTCAACGTGTCTTCTTATAAAGGCACCTGTCCTCTTAGATCAGGGCTTCATCCTTAGGACCTCATTTACCTTTATCTCCTCCTCTCAGATCTCGTCTCCAAAGGCAGGACTAGGTCACACTAGGACTTCCACATATATACTTTTTCTTCAGGGGAAAATGCCATTCAGTTCATAACATGTCTTCTGGAGTTAAAAAAAAAAAAAAAGCAAACCTGAACCCTTGTTTTCAGGAGAAAATCTTTGCAAATCAACAAGAAACTCAATTTGAAATGAAGCGAAGAACTGGGCATGGTGCATGCCTGTAATCCCTGCACTCAGGAGCTGGAAGCAGGAATACAGTGAGTTCCAGGCCAGTCTGGGCTATATAGCAATATATAGGCTATTTATATTCGCGATCAGACTAGGCTACATAAAAACAAACGACCCCCACCCACCAAAAATAACCACAAGAAAAACAGGCTTGATGGTGCACACCTGTAATCCCAGCACTCTGGAAGGTAAAGGCAGGACACGTGCAAGTTCAAGCACATGTTCAGCAATTTAGTGACTTAATGAGACTCTGGTGAGTGTAGAGGGGAGGGGGCATACTGGGTATTGAGCCCAGTGTTTTTGCACTGAACTCCATGTTTAGCCTGGGCTGGAAGAATAGCTCAGTGGTTCAAAACGCTTACCTAGCAAGATCATAGGCCCTGAGTTTGATTCCCCAGCACCACATAAACTGGGCTTGGTGGCACACCCCTATAATCCCAGCACTCAAAAACCAAGCAAACAACAAAAATGCTATATCCTTAGCCCGTCTCTTAATTTCTGATTTAAAGAAAGAGTCTCACTAAGTTGTAAATTTGCCCAGCCTGGGCTGGAATTTGAGGTCCTCCCTCAGCCTTTCCGGAGCACTGGGATTGCAGACCTGTGCCATCTGGCCTAGCTGAAACCCTGGTTTCAATTCCTAGTAGGAGGAGGGGTGGGAGAGGCAAAAGATTTAAATAGACACTTCTTCAACTAAGATATATAAATAGTCAATAAGCACATGAAAAACGCTCAACATCACTAATCATTAGGGAAATGCAAATCAAACTCACAAATGGAGTTCCACTTCACACTTATCAAGATGGCTATCAAAAAATTAGGGGCTGAGAGGTACAGCTCAGCTGGTAGAGCTCTTGCCTAGCATGCTTAAGGCCCTAAGTTTGCACTGTAAATATAAAAACAAACAAACTGAAAATAACAAGGATGTGGAGGATCTGGCAAAGACACAGAGAAAATGGATCCCCTATGCATTGCTGGGAAGAGGGAATACAAAAGTTGTACACTTGCTATGCAAAACAATATGGCAGTTTCTTAAAAGTATCAAGCAGAGTTTTCATTTGCGATGATTCATTTTATGATTCAAATTGGCTAGGCCAAAATGTGCCTCTATATTTGTTGGGCAGTCTGTGAGGGCGCTTCTAGGAAGAGATTAACATTTGAAAAGATAGCTTGAGAAAAATAAATCCCTCCTCCCCATACTGTGGGTAGATGTCATCCAGCCCACAGAAGGGCTTGAATGGAGCCAAAGGCTGGTTCCTTCTCTTTATCTGACTGTCTCTGAGCTGAGGCATAAGTCTTTCTCCTGATTTGGGCCTCAGATTGAACTCACACCATCACCTCTTCGGGGTCTCAGGTATTCAGATTCGGATGGGAACTATACCATCAATTCTTTTAGCTCTCCATCTTGCTAATTGTAGACACTGCAGTTTCGACTTCTGGATATATACACAAAGGAATTGAAAGCGGGAACTTAAACTCATATTTGCACACCCCTGTTCATGGTAGCATCATCCACAATAGCCCAAGTGTGTCAGCAACTTACATCTGGCCTGAGGTTGTAGTTCAGAGATGGAGTGTCTGTTTATCTATCTGTATCGGGATCTCTAGCCCCATTCATAAAGACAGAAAGTAGGATGTTGGTTGCCAGAGGCTGTGGGAAAGGCAAAATGGAGAACTGCTCTGTGATGGGCACCGAGATTCAATTTTATAAGTTGCAAAATTCCAAAAGTGAAGATAGATAATGACTATACACCAACGTGAATCTTAATGCCACTGAACTATTATTTAAAAGTGGACAAAATGGTAAGTTTTATATATTAATCTTTGCTCAATTAAAAAAAAAAGTGTTTTCTACCCAGTGGTATCTGTTAGATTGAGAAAAAAAAATCTAACATTTTTGTCAGAAAATACTTGTAGACTTTAGAAAACCAAAAACTTGTATTTCTCTCAATTTATGTTCTTATAACCAAGGTCTGGCTTACACTGGAAGATACTAGTGACATCACTTCACATTCATAGGAATGAATTCGTGTCCTCTTCATTCCTCACAAGCCAACCAGGCTCACTTGAATGTGCCCCTTATCGCATCACACTGTTCCAGGTGCCTGATGGACAGGGTGATTTAGGGGGTAATGGCGGGCAGATGGTTGCCCCCACCACGTCAGCTCTATCAACAACCCAAATAGTCCAGCTGGAAGTGGCCACAGCTCTACAGCCCCAGGAAGAGTCTCACTCTGACTAGTTGTTTGTTTTTATGTTTTTATTTTCATCAAGATTCAGGCTACTAGAGGTCACTCCCACCACAATCCTAGTCTGTGCTGCTCTCTCAGGGTGCTCAATAATTTCAGTCAATGGCCCCAAAAGAAACATGTGTCCCTTTCTCTAATCTAATGGTGTTTGTCCTTTTGGGAGGCCCATTCTCTAGCAGAGGAGCAGCTTTCAATTCTTTTGATAAAAAAATTTTATTCTCAGTCCCACAGTCTCCTTAGTGTTTGCAGTGACTGATGGAATTCAGGAGGACAGACGGTGCTCCTGTTGGGGTTGGTGATGGTGGCCTTCAGATCATCACAGCCTGGCAGGGGGGTAGGGTGAGCGAGGAGAATGGGTTTTGGGCTCTGCTCAGCCAGAACTAGACAATTCAGTAGCCACCTCCTTCTCCTCTGTAAAATACTGACAACACCCAGAACTTGAAAATCCACTTAATAAAATCTTTACTCTTTGCAGCTTTTTTTTTTAACCACCAAGAAAAAAGTAAACACTAGTCCATGTCCTTTTCCTACTCAAAGGCTCCTTCCTGCTTAGTTGAAATCAGTGTCCCTTCTAGAAAGACAAAAAGCTCTTTCTACTGTTCCCTGCAAGAGGCCCTCACTTGGGTCTGCCACATTTTTGCCAGTTAGTCTACTGAACACGGAGCTTAAGAGAACTCAGTGCAAAGAGGATGTTGACACTGGGAATGTAGCTCAGTGGGACAGCAGATCCCATGCATGAGGCCTTGGGTCCTAGCAGCACATAAAACAAACGCACAGAGCTTCTGATCGGTGGTCTTCTGTCCTCTCATTTCTTAGCTAAACGACTTTGTCATTTCTACTACCTTAGTTCTCAACATTGGAGCCTGCAGGTTCATGGGACTTTGGAGCTAAAAGAGACTCTGAAAAGCAGCTACTCCAATTGCTTCCACGTTTGGATGATATCCAAGGACCTTACACGAAGTAACAAGAATTAACCACTGTAGAAATCACCAGTAAGTGCAGGGATAAGGAGTAAGACCTCTCTCTTTTTGTGGTTTGCTTTCAATCACTATTTTGTAAGTACGTTTCTCATGGGGAAAAATGAAAAGAGAAAAGAAATCCCAAATTAATAATCCTCAGTAGCTGTTTATCACGTGGATGTAAGTTTTTGTGATAAAGGTAAAGTGATCAAATAATCTTTAACAGCTCCATGCTGAGGCTGCGCCTCAGCAGGTACAGTGCTCACCTAGCAAGCATAAGGCCTGGGTCCCATTCCCCAGCTCCATGTAAACTGGGTGTGGTGACACAGGCCTGTAATCCCAGCACTTGGGAGGCTGACGCAGGAGGACTGCTGTGAATTCAAGACTAGGATGGGTTACATAACAAGTTCATGACCAGCCTGAGCTACAGAACGAGACCGTGCCTCAAAAATAAATAAATAAATAAATACTCTGTGCCTACTAAACGTAATTCTATTATCATGGATATATGAGTTTACAGAACATATACATTTATTTGTTCCATAGACAGAATGGTAAAAAAGAAAAAACCAGATGATAATACCATTGGTTTCCAATAAAGATTGCTGAGCCTAGTAGTAGGAAACCCAAACGGTTTTTACTCCTCAGGACTCAAACTAAAAGGTGAGCTTTGGGGCAAGGGTCAGAGGGACAGTGCAGGGCTCAAGTCTGGTACAAGGTGGGCACAGAGATAAACAGAAGGCTCATACCCTCATGGGCAAGGAGAAGGAAGAGGCGGTGACATCGGTTACCCTTCAGGGGACCTTCTGGCAGACACTGTAATTCCAATTAACAATGTGACTGCTTTGAAACTAATTAGCCCCAGGGGTTGTCATCAGAACATTAATAGAAGGAAGAGCTCATGTTTGTTCAACATTTCTGTGTGCTGCTCACCACACACACACACACTCTCTCTCTCTCTCTCTCTCTCTCTCTCTCTCTCTCTCTCTCTCTCTATGCAAAAGAAAGATGATGGAGATTTACTGCGAGGAACTAGGTTCTGTGACTGTGGGGACCAGGTAAACAAGTCTGCCATCGCAGGGCAGGCCATCAGGAAGGGAGGTGGAAGCTCTGTCAGGAGCCGACCTGCGGCCACAGGCAGAATGTCTTTCCTGAGGAAAACCTCAGCCCTTCTTCTGAGAACTCTCAACCCCCTCAGTCTACACCACACAGGTCATGGTCAGTAATTTCCTTTAAAAAAAAAAGTTAACAGAATGTTGTTTATCATATCACCAATGTGCCTGTGTAGGAACACCGTGATTAGTGCTAACTGAAGGACCCAAGCACTTCGAAAAGTAAAACTGACCATGACACCAGCTAAATATCATGGTGTATCAGCCAAGTATCTGATTTGAGATTTGAAATTCAAGCCCCTGAGAGGTACTGATTTTTGACCTAAGAAACAGACTGTGGTTATTTGCGTGACACTATGCCTGCCATTGGTAAATAAACGAATTCTCCATGATTTGATTCCCCCAAATCCTAAAAATGGGAGGGAGAAATAACCAAAAAGGCATCACCTGTCCCTGAGATGCAAAAATCTAACACCAGATTCAGAAACCAGGAAAGGCAACATAACTTCATACAAAGACAGTAGGGCTGGAGTTGGAGGTGGTGATGCACACCTGTAATCCCGGCTCTCTGGGAGGCTGAGGCAGGAGGATTGCAAGTTCAAATCTAGTTTGGGCGACTCAAGGATTTACAACGACTGTCACAAAGTAAAAAAAAGTAAAAAAGGGCTCAGGATGTAGCTTCATGTGAAGGCCCTGAATTCACTCCTCAAGATTGCAAAGCAAGCCTACAAAACTCAAAGACAAGAGATTTGGGAATCAGACTCACCTGGGTTTGAATCATAGCTGTTACCTTGAGAATTCTGAGACCTTGAGCACAAGTGCAAGAGTTAAAAAAATTCAGTTATACTTTACATACAACACAATACACTCATTCATATGTATGTGTTAATAAGTTTTAATGAATTTATGCACCTGTGTTATTATATACATAATCAAAATATAGAATGAGTTCTTCTTACCTCCCTTAGTCAATTCTTTCTGTTCACCAGCTCAAGGAAGCCACCCACTTGACCTCTGTCACTGCATGCTAATTTTATTTATTTATTTATGTATTTATATTTTATGAAGGATGATAGGAATTAGACAGGGCCTGGCATATGCTGCAAGTGCTTTACCACTGAACTAGGCTCCAGTCCAATTCCTTTGGGCTATAATTTATTGCACATTGAGTGCTAGGATCTAGTAGTGAATACAGCAGACAAAAAAGATTTTACTCTACAGAGGGAAACAAAAAATAAAATGTAAATACATGACCAGTCACATGATGATATCTGTAATGAACTAGGGAGGTGTGATTAGGAAGAACTGGAATGAGACGTGGCATGTGGCCCTGTTGTAAACAGAATAGTCAGAGGCCAGCTCATCGGTAAGGGGGTGTTTGAGCAAAAATCTGATGGAAGTAGAGGCAGGAGTGATGCTGAGAGTAAGAGAGAAATGCTCCAGGGAGAAACCACAGCAAGGGCAATGGCCCTGTGGTGGGTGTTAGAGTGAAAGCAGAAAAAGTTGAGAAGGAAAGGGAAAGAAGTCGTGGGACAATAAGCTGTTTTGATCTACAGAGAAAATGTTCAATCTCTTTCTGTGAGACAAGGTCTTGCTAAATTGCCCAGGCTGGGCTCTAACTTGTGATCTCTTGTCTCAGCCTCCCTGGTAGCTGGGATTCCAGGCAGGCACTACTGTGACTACCAACTTTTAATCCTAAGGTAGTGAGGAGTCAGTGCAGAGTAATGATGTGTTTAAGAAGGACCCACCAGCTGCAGTGCTGGGAATTTATGCAGAAGCCAAGGGTAGAATTAATGCGAGTTAATTAATAATAACGATTGTTTACTAAGTGTCAGTTACTGGGAGGATATTCCTCAGGACAAACGAGGCTGTGACCTCTACTTGTTTGAACGCAGTTCAAGTACAGATTCATACGCTCATTTGACAAGTGTTTAGGAAGCTTGACTATTCTAGGTGCTGGTAAAAGAAGTAAGACAGAACCAGAAAGCACAAGGGTGGCTGTCAGGGCCACAGGGAAGCAGATAAAGGAAGTTGGTTAGTGTTTCAGTTTCACAAGATGAGAAAGTTCTGGAGATGTGCTGCACATGGCTGTCAACACACTTAGTACTACCGAACTTACAGTTAAGGTGATAAATTTTATGTGGTTTTTAACCACCATTTTAAAAACTTAATGTACAAGAAAAGACAGCTGTTTGGGGTAGTAGTAACAAATAAATGAACAAAATGTTAGATAGGAATAAGTAATTTTTAAAAAGGAACAAGGGGCTGGAGGAATAGCTCAGCAGGCAGAATGCTTGTCTAGACTGTACAAAGCCCAGGGTTCGACTCCCCAGCACCCTGTATGCCAGCGAGGTGGCACATGCCTGCCATACCGGCACACAGGAGGCTGAGGCAGGAGAATTGCCATGAGGCCAAGGCCAGCCTGGGCTACAGAGTGAGTTCAGGCCCAGCCTGGACTGCAGGGCGAGATTCTTTCTCAATCAATTAATAAGGAACAAGTACTTACGAGAAAATTCAGTGTCAGGCTATGGAGCTGACAGATGCTTTAAATTTGAAAATGATGAACATCATTTTCTTTTAAAGTACGACCTTACTTAGGTATTTAGGTGTTCCAAGCTGGGATAGACCCCAAGCACTTATTAAATAATACATGAAATTATATGAAATGCTTTTGCTATCCTTTAACAGGTGGAATCGATTGTATTTTCAAAACTAATCCCATTTAGCCGCGTGTTGCAGGAATGCTTTTTCCAGGAGGCTGTTCACCCAAGTAGGGTGCAGCAGACAGGCCACAGTAACAACTGCATGATGAGTTTCCCGGGTTCGTGCACAGAACGTGGAGGAGCCGGCGCCTGCAGAGCTGGCTGAAGGCAGTCCACGGGAGCAAGGGGACAGGGCCACTTACAGTCTGAGCCATCGAAAAGCAGTCATGTCAGGAAAAAGCCCGCCCCTGGAAAGATGAGGACTGAAACCGTCCTGCGGGAGACTCGCCCCAGCCCCACTCTCCAAGAACTCGTCACACACCCTCAGTGCTCCTTTTAGGCAGGCCGGGAGCGCAAGCTCCACCAGCCCAGCAGCCAGAGGGCCACCTGGCTGCACGCCCTGCCCCGAAGGACTCGTTAGACAGCACCCAGTGTGAGGGGTTAGGCCTACAATCCCCCACGCTGTGTGGGCTGACTCCATCTCAACATTAAAAATTTAAAAAGCACTGGGAATGTAGCTCAGTGCAAAGGCTCTGGGTTCAATTCCCAATACCACAAAACATAAATGAATAAAAATTTAAAAATTATTAATAAATGCTATTTTCCTTTTGTCTCACTAAAATAGATATGTCTACATATACAGATGAAATCTCTGTATCTATACATGAGCATACTTATATATCATAAACACATACATATACTGGCATGCACGTATATGTATCCTCTGTATATGCTTTTAAAATGTCCAGTTGCTTATCCAACATCTAAGTAACCATATAAAATTTTAAGTGCTTTCATTTCCATACTTCTCTGTGCATTGTCTTTCAATAAGAATACAAATTTCCCTACATCAATAAAGCTATTTGAAAAAACCACGAGAGAGCACAAGCATCCCATTCTGGTCTAGGAGCTGATACACATGCGGTGCTGACAGCACGGAGTCTGGGCACAGTCAGTGCTGAGGAGGAGTGAGCTGCTCTCCTGCCTGTGGCGGTTTCAGCCCCTGCTCTGAGTACTTTATCAGGGTGTTGCCCCTGATCGTGGCGATTGAACCTAGGGCCTTTGCACTACGCTACAGGTCAGTTCTTTTCATTTTTTATTTTAAAGCAGGGTTTCTGTTAGTCACTAACTTGCCAAGGCTGGGCTCCAACTTTCAACCACCTGCTTCAGCCTCTCCGAGTACTAGGACCGCAGCCAAGAAATACCACAACTGGCTTGAACTTTGCCTCCTGTCCCTTGCAAATGCAAATACTGACACCAGAGAGGTTATGCCAAGTATCACACAGTTTTTAAGTAAAAAGACAATACTTGATGAACAGACAGACATCTTTTAACTCTTAAACATAAGAGCTGTCTAAAGAGCCTTTTCCGGGGCTGGAGGAATGTCTCAGTAGTTGAAGCACTTGCCTGACAAACACTAAATACCCGAGTTCAGTTCCTTAGTCCTACATAAAATGGGTGTGGGAGCGCACACCTATAATCCCAGCACTTGGGAGGCTGAGACAGAAGGATTGCAGTGAGTCCAAGGCCAGTCTGGGCTCAAAAGTGAGTTCAGGACTAGCCTGGGCTACAAAGCAAGACCCTGTCTCAAAAAATAAAATAAAAAATAAAAAGCTTGTCCCTTTACATGTGTAAAAACTTCACAGCTTTGTTGTATCAGAGGATATCTTCAACTAATACTTTAGTGTATTTTAACGGTTGCTTTATATGATTTAAGAAATATTATTTGGGGGCTGGAGGAAAAGCACAGCAGTTAGAGCGCTTGCCTGTAAGCACAAGGCTGTGAGTTCAATTCCTCAGAACCACATAATAGCGGGGTATGGTGGCATTGGCCTGTAATCTCAGCAATAGAGAAGCTGAAGAGGATGACCATGAGTTTGAAACTGGGCTCCATAGTGAGTTCAAGATCAGCCTGGACTATGGAGTGAGACCCTGCCACAAAAAAGAAAGAAAGGAAGAGAAAAATGATCTGTAAATTCTCATAAGGTTTCTGAAAATATTCATTTAAAATAAATGATTTAAATGACATACTAAGATACGATTCATAGAGCATACTATAATTTATATCTCAATAGCAAAATTACTAGTATAGTAGCAGCTTGTCTTTGAATAGCAATTAGTAGTTTACAAAGCACAGTAACATACATGGGCTCATTCTGATTTCTTAAATCGCTCAGCCATCCAGTAGGGCAGACAGCCACAACTCGACTCATGGCAGGGGAAACTGAATCATCTGTGAGTCATCATCTATCAGGCTGAGTGTCTGGCCACAGGTAACAACCCACCTCTACCTGGTTTAAACAGTACAGGAAGATATTGCTTGCATACTCTCCAGAGGGGAGGCCACCTTCAGGGCTGACACACTCAGGCCACACTGCTGGACCCTCTGCAGTCCTTCTGTTTTGTCCCTTCCCTCAGCGTGGGCTTCTTCTACCCTGCAACTGACGATGCCAGAGAGCCCCAGTCTTGCCAAGCTTTCTCTGGAAAACTAGCACTCCTTCCTTGGAAGTTCAGTAAACTTCCCCTCATTCATCACTGCCCTGGTTAATTCACATGCCCTTTTCTCAATCGATTTGTGGCAGGGAGTCAGGATACATGATGATAGTAGAAGCTGTCAGGAAAGAGGAAAAGAGCGCGGTAGTGTATTCAGGTTGAACAGGACAGCCTGGAGAGGAATAGTCAAGAATGTAACCCAAGCCCTGAGGCTAAGCCTGGGGAGATTCCAAGCCCAGCATCTACCCCCGCTCCAAGCACTGTAATGTCAGGAGCAAGGTGAGCTAGAACAGCCACGTCTGGAAAGGCAGATCACTAAGGCTTGAGCTGGAAGGGTATATGGATATATGCTCACTCTGTAGCTCCTCTCTGATTCTGCTTCCTGTCTGCTGAGCTGTGAACAGCTTTGCTCTGGCTAGGCCTCTGTGGTGTGCCTTTGCCAGCCACCCTTGACCCTGAGACCTTCTGAAACTGTGAGCTAAAATAAACCTTTCCTCCCTTAAGTTGTAGATGTAGGGTATGCTCTCCCAGCAACAACAACAACAACAAAAAAACCTGAGCCATTAATTGGTACCAGAGAAATGGGGCTGCTGCTGTGAATTTACCCGACAATGTGGTTTAGAAGCCTTTGGGAATGACTGCAAGAGGACTTTGGAAAACTTTGAAGATACTGGCTAGAGGAACCTTAGAATGTTGTAAGTAAGCTTGATGGGAGATTCTGGTCAGAGCTCAGAAGGCCAGAAAGCTGACAGAAATGTGAATTGTAAAGGCTCAACTCAAGAAGTTTCAGATGTGAAGAAGGGCTTTAGTGGCAGTTGGTTTAGAAACCCTGCATACTATGCTCTGGCAAAAATTATGTCTGCATTTTGCCCCTAAGATTTCCTAAGATTTTTCATAAAATTGAGAGAAAAGGTAATGGACTACTTTACCTGGGGGAGGAAATATCAAGTCAGTCCATGTTCATGCTGTCACATGGTGCTACTTGTGGCTTTTAGCACTGAAAAGCAGAAAAAGTGGCAGAGAAAAAAGATGTAAAAAGTTTTGCAGTTTTACCAGATTGAAGGAAATTCTAACTATGGGACAAAAGAGAATATGGTTGTTAAAGAGATTAGCATTAAAAAGAAGCCAAGTATTCAGAATCAGGACTTTGAAAAGGATGCCTTGATGGCATCTCAGGAATCAGCAAGACCCTTTTCCCCTTTACCAGTTTAAGGTTGGGAAGGCAAAAATAATTGCTTGGAAAAGAGCAGAACTTTTTTTTAGGGCATCCTACAGGGCAACCTAGGAAGGTGAATCCTTAAAAAGATCAGCCATCTAAGAACTCAGAAGCCTCTGAGGTCATAGTCCAGGAAGACCAGACTATTTCTCAAGCCAGTGACAGACCCTGGCATCATCCATGCAGTGCTGGCTTCATGGGCATTCACAATACAAGAGCTCTAGACAGAGTCAGGAGACTTCTACCCAGACTCCAGAAGAAGGCCTTGGAGGTCAAGAAGTGTGCCCCTGGGAGGGCAATACGAAAAGTTGTAAAAGGGGAAACTGGGTGGAGGGGAGACCTGGGAAATTTGGAAATGCCAGGAACATGGATAGTCTGCAGAGAAAGACCACAGGCTATGAGCAGAGTCCGCGAAAGGAGAAGTCATGGAGGCTGCCACCAGGGACAATGTCATAGGGGCAGGGCTCCCAAACACCCCTGGAACTCACATTTTACCATAGTTTACCCAGGGTGCTGAACATGGAGCTATGGGATTTATCCCTGCTGGGTTTTGATCTTATTTTGATCCAATCCTATTCCTCCCATTTGGAATGGGAATGTTTACCTTGGGCCTATGTATTTTGAAAGTGTTTAAGTTTTCTTTGATTTTTACAAAAACTCACAATAAAGAGTTTGCCTTCAATCTCAGAGCAGGCTTTGGACTTGAACTTTTCAGCAATGATGGACCTGTAAAGACTTCTGCAACTCTTAAAGGTGGACTAAATGCACTCTGCATGAGGAGGTGAACATGAATCTTTTGGGGGGTAGGGGAAGAATGTTACAATTTGAATGTGCAATGTCACCCCGAAGCCTCCTGTATTTGGATATTGTGGGTTACACATGGATTTCACATGCTATTTGGAAGATAGGGCCTGTTCAGAAAGGGAAGATCACTGAGGCTTGGGCTGGACATTGTGTACTGGCTACATCCTTCCTCGCTTAACTGTGCTTCCTGATCGCCATGAAGTGAACAGTTTGTTATCTGGTGGGCTTCTGTCATATGTTTCCACCATTGCCAGCCACCCACTAATGGACTGATCCTTCTAGAAACTGTGAACCAGAACAAGCCTTTCCTCCCTCCTGGGCATTCTACCAGCAAGAACAACAACAAAAATAACTAAGGCACTTGTTTGCCTGTTTTGTCCTTTTATTTATTTACTTATCTATCTATCTATTTATTACTTTTTACAAGATCTCACTCAGTAATCCAGGCTGGTCCTGAACTCACTATGTAGCCAAGGCTGGCTTCATGGCAATTCTGCCTCAGCCTTCCAGGCACCACCACAGCTGGCTAATGTAGTGCTGGGGAATTGAATCCAGAGCCTTGGGCATGCTAGGCAAGCACTCTAACTACTGAGCTGTATCACTAGCCCTGAAATTTGTTTTCTTACATATTGAATGTAGAGAGATGACAGGACAAAAGATATAAACACAAATAATAGATACTTGCTTCCTTTCCAAATTGTTGAAAGATAATGTTTTATAATTTCTTGATCACTTGGTAAATACATAATGTGATCAGAAGTTCTGCAGTTTTTCAAAAGACTAAAGTACGTACCTCTTCTCATTGGAAAAATTCCAAGATCAGATTTAGAGATAGCAGAGATAACCAATTAGCTTAATTAGCTTAATTTGGCAGCGTGTCTAATAGAATCCTTGAACTTACATCACAAGTACAAAAATGACACTGCTGAATAATGTCATTTTTGCATCTTGAAACACCACTCTATTTTTGTATGGTGTCTACCTATGAGATTGAACAGTGCTTGATTATGCTTACAGCAAGCTCCCTGAAGAGTTCTCCTGTGTTTGCCCAAAGAGGCTATGTCACCAAATCACAATTTACACCCTACTGACCTAGGAAGTGCAAAGACAGATAACACAATAAACAAACATCAGATCATGTTTCTATTTCAGTTCAAAACAAAGAGAACATTTAATCCTGAAGGGGGAGAAGGGAGGGAAGGGGGGAGGGAGGAAGGGAGGAAGAGAGAGAGAGAGAGAGAGAGAGAGAGAGAGAGAGAGAGAGAGAAGCAGAGACTGAGACCTCTGAGATTGCTTTGCCAAATCTGGGCAGGAAGGGAATAGGCATTAATTTCTTCCGCTTCCATACTTATCTTTTAAGTGTCTTGGCATCAGGAGAAACACTTAGTATGAAAGTGTATTTTCCTTGCTCAAAGAATGTGGTATGTGTGAGAATGTGTCCAGAGGGTGGGGGTACAGGGTGAGCTTTGTGAGCACAAAGAATTATTCAAGATAAAAATCATGGTAATACTTCACAAAACATGACTACAAAAGATTTATACAGAAGAGGTAATGACATTTTTAGGATTTTCTTTTTCCTTTTTTTGTCACTAAGGGATATTTTTATTAAGTGTGATTAAATCTAGCACATTTGAATAGTAACTAAAGTACATAAACTGAAAATATAAATCCAACTACAGAACAATCTTTTCTTTCTACTCAAATTAATTAAAATTTTTATAAAACTTTAATGTTGGAAGAGAATCCAGTCCATTTATGAAAACTGATTGTACAATCATCCCCAAAAAATGTTGACTGAAGAAATCACAGATAGGGGGCCGGAGGAATGGCATAGTGGTTAAAGTGCTTACCTTTCAAGTGCAAAGCCCTGAGTTCAATTCCCCAGCACCGCATAAAGCTGGGTGTGGCGACACATGCCTGTAATCCCAACACTAAGGAGACCGAGGCAGGCAGATTGTCTTGGGTCTAAGGCCAGCTTGGGCTACACCAGTAAGTTCAAGACCAGCCTGGGCTACAGAGTGAGACTCTGTCTTAAAAAAAAAAATCACAAATTAAGCATTTAACCCAAGGAAAGTACAGATAACACAAAAAAATCTTATCACAGGAAACTATGATCACTCATTTCTGTCATAATAGTTGTTGTTCCAAAAGTATTCATATGATGCCTTTTGTACCTGAGTTTAATGACAGAGAAGGCAATAATTTCTAAATTAGCGGTATATATGCATTTCTTTATAATTTTTTAATGTAAGGTCATTTATTAAAAGGACAAACCACACAATAAAATGAAGGCAATAGAAAATTTTTAACTTTTCACAACAAAAAAATTAGCAGATGTTTAAAAATAATTTTAAAAAGTTTTGTAAAAGATATGCTGCAGAGTTGCATTCCATTAACCAAGATTATGTCAATTCTTCAATCTAAATAAATCATTTTATAGTACAGGATTTAAAAATCAACTTCAATATATATGTAAATTCTGTGTTTTATCACACATGTTCATTCAATACTATCTTTTGAAAATGGGTCATTAAAAAAGACATAGCAATTTCCATTCTACACATTTCATTCAACTTCTTAGGATTGAAGACACATGAAATGTGTTTTTTAATGCATAAAAATCACAGTGAATAACAGCAAAGGATGGGGATGGGCATTAAGAAGAATCTGGTAACTCACATTGTGATTATTCTGCACATTAATGAAAGATAATTCACACTTCAGGACATCCCTTTTTAAAGAACCAGAATAAACCCAAGACACCTTGAAGACACTTCCCTACACCTCAACAAACTGATGACTCTTTTACAGACAGAACTAAATCAATATGGCAGCAAAAAGATTTCCGTGGCCATCAAAGTTTGTAAACTGTATTTCAGTCTCGTTTTCACATTCCCAAAGTGCAAGATGCAGGGTTTCAATCTTTCAGTAGTGCCTATCTCATAAATAATCCTCCATTTTGTTCGGCAAAGGTGGTTTCTGAATTAAGTCTATTCTGGTATATTGATATGTAACAGAACGACACAGGTACTGCAAAGAATGTACCTGCATGAACTGTGACACTAGATTGGTCAATCTGACAGGGTAAGTTGCAGATCCAGGCAACCGAGACCTTGAATAACAACAAGCTCCATTTTCAGAGTCCCTGGTTGAATGCTCTATTATATCAACTATAGATGCACGTCTTTCCATACCTGGTTGTTCATAAAAGCTACACCTACCATTGGAATGCTCAATTCTAGTGTGAAGGGTTTTACCATTTGAGTGAAAGCTCTAGCCTAAAACACAGTGGTCATCAGAACTGTCCTGAACAAGAAAAGCATTTGGCACATTTGCTAGCTTCCTTTCTGCTTCCCCGTATGTGACTGATCCCAGTACCATCTGGGTTTTGTGGCTTATTCAGCTCCTCTGTAAGGCTTGTCATGATCACAGGGCCACTGCTCTGCACAGAATCGTAAACTCCTGCAACTCTAGGAGCAGAGTTAGGATCAAAATTCAAATGACACTGTATACTTTGAGCCACATGGGCATCTGTGCCACTGAAGTTCCTCTAGACTTGATTATTCTGCAGTAGAGGCACCCATGGTGAAAGTGGAAGGATGTTGTCACGACTTGCTCTAAGGCTGTGCAACATGACCACTGAGGTGCCAATCACCAAGTCATGCACAGACTGATCCACAAAAATCTCCGGAGCACCCACTAGGTCCTGGTCCATCTGATTCTCATCTTTGGCAAAAGAGCTCCCTCCTATTTGAGGAGGAACTACAGAGAACTCTATGGGTGAAGAACTGTCCAGATGATAGCTGCGTGATCCTTCTCAAGGACACATCCCCTCATCTAAAGGCATGAAATACTTAGTGTGGTCCTGAGGCCTAAGTCCAATAAATCCAGGCACACATTCATCCATGCAAGTCTCCCTGGGGAGAGTCCAAATTCTTGAATTATTTTGCTCTTGGCACACAGTTTCAGATCGAAGGTCATGAAAATCCTTTCGAACACCATTCTGTGCAGGACTTGGACTTGAAGAGTAGACCAAGGCTTTGACTGTCACCTCCATTTTGAGGCATGCCTCCTCAGTTTGTAGGCTGCAGAGGCCAGGGTGTGGGGCCGTAGCGATGAAACGTACCTGACCGGCCTCTGGGTTCTGATGTCCTTGAATACGTGGGCACTGAGGCAGAGGAGAAGGCACCCTCATCACAGAGCTTTCAGAGTGTGCTGCCCTGGGCCTTTGGCTTCTGCTTCGCTGAAAGTCGCCTTTTTTAAAAAGATACCTATCAAGCTTCGATTGTGATCAGTTTTTCCATCTTTTTCATCTTCGGTGTTGATATCACAGCTGGCCATATCTTTCCCATAGCAGCTACTAAATAAGGAATCGTCTTTTCCAAAATCACTGGCTAGTGATGGTGGGTGTACTACCATAAAATCAGTTTCTTCTTTACTTTTATTCAAGTTAAAAGATTTCTAGGTTTTAAGACTAATTTTCTTCATTATGACTAGTTGCCTAATCCAAGGGGATCAATTTCTCTCTGGAATATTATTCCCAAACATTTGGACAGGCTGAAATGTTTCATTTAACCTTTGGAGCCATTTTCCAGCAGTGGCCCAACTGCCCTTCCTTGCCCACTATCCCTCCTCTTCGGCACCTCCTCCTCTCTTCTCCTTCTTCCTCCTCCTCTCCTCCTCCTCCTCCTCCTCCTCCTCCTCAGGAGGGCACCTGGGCCTGGCTGGGAGTGGTGGTGAGGAGCCAGACGCCTGCCCTGTGCCCATTGCCAGGATTTTCTTTTAACTTACACCTTTATGTGAGAACTCTTTGGAAACAGTCAGATATTCTTTTATAGTATTTTTTTTATAGTATAGTATTTTTATAGTATTTATAGTAGAGTATACTACCCCTGAATTAAATAATGGCTAATGGAGCAGATCCTTGACCCGACACTGTGTTCTCTGGAGTGTTAATGTCCTCTTTAGATTCCTGCAGTCGCCCTTGTTCACTGCCACTTGCCTGTCACATTCTGGGCCCTCACTCCTGACATTCCTCTCCTAGTACTCAACTCCTGATAGGCACATTAGACACACCAGCCACTGTCATTATCATCTCAAATATCACAAAACCTCAAGGTTCCTTAAGTGGCTCTTCTGTCTCACTTTCTCCCAGCTACTAGAATGACAGCTGCCAGATCAGTGACCCTCACACGGGAGGGTCAGTGTGTTCAGGGTGAGGAATTGTACCCTGGGCACATGATTCACTTTATAATGTAATGACTTCATTTCGATTACCCCACAGGAATGCAGCAGGCTGTTGACATTGGTCTAGTGGTACCAAAGAACACTGCGTGTGTAGCTCCAACACACCCCAGATGAATCCTGGTAGGGCCTAGAGAAGCTTAGTAGGTCTTTGGAGGAAGTAATCAGGGCTTGGCAGGCTTAAGGGAAACATGTAACAAGCTGGGTTTACACAGACTCCATATCCTACAACTGGAAGTTCCAAAGCCACATCCAGGTAGAGCCAGGTCTGGCTTTCCTGGAACAGGTTGATAATCTTACTTAAAATGAGTTGATGAGTAACAAAAGGAGCCTTATCTTTGAGAGTTTTTCTATATGTATTCTGTGCACCATTTGTTTTTGTTTTTTTCTAGGGCTGGGGATTGAAACCAGGGCCTTGGGTATGCTAGGCAAGCGATCTACCCCTGAGCTATATGCCCAGTCCCTATACAGACTTTCCAAAGGAATTTACTTTTATGAGTGGTTCTTATTTATTTATTCGTTGAGACAAGGTCCTGCGCTGAAGACCAGCCTCAAATTCATCGCAATGTTCCTGCCTCCAACTCCTGAGTGCTAAGATTAAAGGTGTGCACCACCATGCCCAGCTATTATATGTTACTGAGGGGATCTAATCCAGAACCTTGCGCTTGCTAGGCAAACACCCTAATCACTGAGCTACGCCCCTAGACCTTTAATTTATTCTTATCCTGATCCTTCCCAGTTTCTTGTTTAACTTATAGACATTTTAGGAAGCTGACTGTCACTTAAAACTAGGATATTGTGTACAAAAGCCCCTGCCCCATCCCCAAATTAAAAACACCTAGATATGTCTTCCAGGGGTGACATTTTGTGCCTCACATTCCCATCATGTTCCTGCTAGGATTTTGAGAGAAGTGACCAGAATCTTCCATTCACCTAACAGAAGTTTTGGAAAAAAGGAAGGAAGAGTAGGCAAGAACGAAGTGCGCCTTGAGGTTGGTTACGCCACAGGAAGCAGCTTTTTACTAATTAATCAGTGACATAAGAATAATGATGGAGAATTCCAAATGCAGAGCTCCCACCTTCATTCAGGGAAAGACACCAGCCACTGGCTGACTCAGGTTCCCATACCCTTGACTAAGGGAGATGAGGAAGGGCAACGTAGGTCCCTCTTCCAAACAACTTCCCCAAAATTCTCCTGACCAAGGACTGAATATATTGGAATTTAAGTGAGAACCTTCTCCCGTGCCACCTGATTCTAGTTGGAAATTCACTGGTCAACTGTGCTCACTGGACAAAACAGAGGATAATGGGCCCTGGATGAAGATTTTATAATTGAAGCTGAGACAGAGTGGGCCATGTGCGTGTTCAGAACAGCGAGAGCATTGTGAGACACAACACAGTCTCACTTGTCAGGCACACAAACGCTTAAGACCACAGAAAGCCTTCTGATTTGGGACAGGGATGACAAAAGAGACTTTTTGGTCTCCCCCTCTTTGCCCTGAATACAAAAGAACTGATGCCGGCTTTGTTCTGAGATGAAGTCTTACATTCCCTGTAGGACCTATCCAGTCATTAAAAAGAAAGAAAATTCCTGTCTAGAATCACTCCTACCACTTTCTGTAAGAAATAAGCTTTATTCCTCATTATTCAATGGAAAGAGAAAGCAACAGGAAAGGCTGCCATGCCAGACTTTTGGCATTATTTCCTAATAATCATTTTTTCTTGTCTATTTTTTACTAATTTTTTCACTGTTAAACAAGTGTGATAAACATTACTAATAAATATGACTCTTCAATGACAGTCTTTGTTAATATTTAAAATGCCTCGGGGCTGGAGCAATGGCTCGGCAGTTAAAGCACTTGCCTAGTAAGTGCTAAGTACCCGAGTCGATTCACAGCACCACATAAGCCGGGCATGGTGGCACAAACCTGTATTCCCAGCACTCGGGAGGCTGAGACAGGAGGATTGCCATGGGTCCAAGGCCAGTCTGGGCTCCATAATGAGTTCAGAACCAGCCTGGGCTACAGAGCGAGACCCTGTCTGAAAAAAAAATTAAAATGCTTCAACCCTTTGAACCAGGCATTTTATTTTTAAGATTTTAAGATTTAAGAAAAGAGAGCAGAAGATGTAGAAAATAACATGTTTATGAAGAAAATCCTGGCGGTATGGTTTGTAACTATGAAAAAAAAAATCAAGGTTGGAGGAATAGTTCAGAGGTTAAAGCACAAGGCCCCGAGTTCAATTCCCCAGCACCACATAAAGCTGGGAGTGGTAGTGCACACCTCTAGTCCCTGCACTCGGGAGGCTGAGGCAGGCGGACTGTCCTGAGTCCAAAGCCAATCTGGACTACACCAGTGAGTTAGGACCAGTCTGGTCTACAGAGTGAGACCCTGTCTCCAAACAAAACAAGGTGCTAAGAGTAGTTGCTTCTGAGAAATGCCTACAGAGACAAGGGTAGGAAAGAAGATTACTTTTCACCATCTCTCTTTTTTGTACCCTTTGAATTATGTAAACATATAGCATCAAAAAGTTGAATACTTAATTAAGATACAAGAAAATAAAATACATAGATCTGATAGACAAAATCAAGGAGTGTTACAAAACATGTAATTATTATTTAAAAATCAGAAGGAAGTGGAGTGCAAGTTTAAAGTCTGGTCTGTCCTTGCCATGAACTCTGAAGCTTCCTCACTGTCACATGCCTGCCTAATTGGTTTCTGTCCCTATAAAAGGAAGTCACAGAAATATGCAGCAGGGAATTGAAGTGTGGGTGCTTTTTCTTTAGCTTTTATTAGTAATGGATATTAACACTGGCGGGAGAGAGAAGAAAGAAATCTTGACTGATGCTGGACCATCTCTAAACTACTGGTCAGTTTTCCAGATTCATGGTATGGGTACCAAGGCCTGCTGGGTATATGAGACTTTGCAGGTCAGGCAGGGTTCCACAACTTTCTTCTGAGAGCTATTGATTTATTATTCTTCGATCATGAAAGTGGTTAAAGTGAACATTTTCATCTCTTGTTCATTGTCTACAGGGTCTAGAAACTGCTGGATATGCAGAGATGGAAGAACAACATTTACTGTCACCTCTGAAATACTAGAAAAACTGTATTTTGATTAAAAAGAGTATGTTAGTAGGTCACATGGTAACCATATAAAATTTCATGACAGAATGACCTAAGTGTGCAGTGGATATAACTAGGGCTGGAGGGAAACACAGACTTTTTAATACACACCTTTGTATTGTAATTTGTCTTAATGTACTATGAACTCACTTGGCTTCTCCACTGCACTGCAAACTCTTAGAGCTTAGGGTTGTCATTTTGTATGAACAGGGCTGGGCAGTGTGCCTGATAGATAATGGGTACTTAAGGTTTTGAATCAGATTCAAAAAAAAAAAAAAGGTTTTGAAGTAAATTGTTTAAGACAGTAGGCTTTTAAAAAATATATTAAGTTAAAGCTAGGGACCTTTCCTCCAGAAAAAGGCACATACCCACACACTCACAAAAAATCTTAATGTAATTTCAGGAAAATCATGGGACATTGGTGCACTCTGCTCCTTTTTCAGATTTTCCACATGAATCAGAGGTTCTAGATTAAAACATTCCTAGAGTCAGAAGCTGGGGATATAATTCAATGGCAGAGTGCTTACCTGGCTTGCAAGCGGTCCTGAGTTTGATGCCCAGCACTGTAAAAACAAACTACCCACCCCACCTAAACTACT
This sequence comes from Ctenodactylus gundi, assembly GCA_004027205.1. NCBI lineage: Eukaryota > Metazoa > Chordata > Mammalia > Rodentia > Ctenodactylidae > Ctenodactylus > Ctenodactylus gundi. The sequence continues at coordinate 86,451 of PVKB01000479.1, read as the reverse complement.
TGGTTTAGAATACACAGTCACACAGAGAGATGTCAAGAATTTTTTTTTTTTTTTTTTTTTTTTTTTTTGAGACGGAGTCTTACTCTGTTGCACAGGCTGGTCCTGAACTCACTATGTAGCCCAGGCTAGCCTTGGACCTACAGCAATTCCCCTGCCTCAGCCTCCAGAGTGCTGGGATTACAGGCATGTGCCACCACACCCAGCTTTATGTGGTACTGGGGAATCAAACTCAGGGCCTTGAACTGCCTTTAACTGCTGTGCCATTCCTGCAACCCAAGTCAAGGAATCTTTAGAAACATATTCCATCTTTAAAGTTTTCTTTTATAGAGGAATGGCTCAGCGGTTAAAGTGCTTCCCTAGCGAGCACTATGTCAAGCACTAAATACTCGAATTCAATTCCCCAGCACCACATAAGCTGGGCGTGGTGGTGCATGAATGTAATCCCAGCACTTGGGAGGCTGAGACAGAGGATACAGGAGGATTGCCATGAGTCCAAGGCGAGCCTGGGCTCCATCTTGAGTTCAGGACCAGCCTGTGCTACCAAGCAAGACCCTGTTTCAATTTTTTTTTAATTTTTCTTTTATAAAAATCATGTTTCTTGCCTCACATAGAAACTTTTAGTATATTGAACAAAAGTCTTTCCTGTAGAAATCTGCCCCTGGCAGGTGTGAAAAGAATTTATATCATTTTATCTTAAATTATTGTGGTGCTAGAACTCAAAACACAAGGCTTCATATATTCTAGGCAAATGTTCCACCAGTAACTTATATCCCCAACCTTATATGGTTTCAGATTTATTTATCAATTAATATTTTGCACTTATAGGAAAAACATCCTTACAGCAAAATATTTATCTAAAAAGGATTTAAGATAGGGTCTTGCTAGGTAATCCAGGCTGGCCTTGAACTTGTGATTTTTCCTGTGTCATGCTCACAATGCTGGGATTAGAGGCATTGTACCACCATGCTCTGTGCAAAAGGTAATTTTAAAGAAGGTATGTTTATTAACATTTATTTACTATTCACTAGTAGTTGAGGACTGCGTAGGGCAGGGATAGAAATGCTGTCTCAGGGAGATCCCAGTAGGTGTAGGGCTTACCTGATAACCGCGGATGTTTGGGGTCAGATTTTCTGCCTCTGTACGTATATGAAGAGACAGCAATGAGTGGAAGGGATAGAGAGCAACTGTCAATTCTGTGAGAAAAAAAGACCCTTTACTTATTTATTCATTCTATAAAAGCTTTTGGCGTTATTAGGATTGCAAACTACTGTGAGTCTCCCAAGTTCAGTTCCCAGATTTCCCTAAGAGACTGGGAAGCCCTGGGTAAGCCTGGGGTGACTGGCAGACCCTAAAATTGCGAGCAGCCTCCCTGCAGAACCAAAGAGCTGCAGCTACCTACATGCCTTTCCGAAGGCCCAACATGCAAACATTTCACTTAGTGATGTTTTTCTTATGATCGTCATAAAAGAAACCCCAAAGCTGATTTGGAACAACAGCTACTCAAGAGTGGAAGCCCCTCTGTAACTCCAGTGCCAGCTACATGCTGCGTATGAACAGTCACCAATAATCACTGGGAACTGCTTCCTCATCCTGAACCAAACACTTGTAGTTTGAACCATGTCTCTAGGTTATGACTTCTGAAGCAATAATTAGCTAATTCTCTCTCCCACATAGAGTATTTGAAAATGTGTACTTGTAAATTCATTCTTCAGGCTCAATTCCATGTACTCATTTTTAAAGCCAGGGTCTCATTCTTTAGTTCAGGCTGGGCTCACTATGTAGCCCAAGCTACTTAGAGCAATCCTTCTGCCTCAGCCACCTGAGTGCTGGGACTACAGGTGTGTGTCATCATGCTCCACTGATCTTCATGTGGTGCTGGGAAACAGTACTCAGGTCTTTGCATTTAATAGGTAGGCACTTAACTACTGTACTATGCCCCCAGTTCCCAGATTCAATTTCCTTAATTCTTGTATTTCTCCTAAAGTATTTTCAAAGTTAGCATCTCGTTCTGTTCTTCCATACAGTCATTCTTGGCCAAAGTCTGTTTAAAAAATGTGACATGTGGAATGAAGAACACTATCCTACCTGTGATCGGCCTTACCATACAGTCTAGGAGGATCCAGAGGAACGCTTTCACCAACACATTGAGGGTGTAAGTGTGTGCACGTGTGCTGCTGGAGATCAAATTTCAGGCCTCTGTACACAGCAGGCAAGTGCTCTGCTGCAGAGCTCCATCGCAGTCCACCGATACACTCTTAAAAGGCTTCCGTGTTCTCTTCAAGTACCACTATGCTGTCAGGTTATATCTCCTTTTACCTGGCAAAGAATTGTGTCCGATTATTTATTTATTTATTTAATTTATTGTTTGTGTTTTACAGTAGTGAGGATTGAACCCAGGGTCTTTGTTGAGCTAAATCCCAGGCCCTTTCTAGTTTTTGAGAGTCTCACAAAGTTGCTAAGTTGCCTAGGCTGTGCTGGAACAGGGAAACTTCCTGTCTCAGCCTCCCGAGTGCTGGGATTATGGGCCTGCATTACCAAGTCAGCCTTACTTTCATTTTAAATTGGTCTCAGTTCTCAGTACTGATTTTAATGTATGTACATATTTTTACATATGTATTATATATATAAATTTTTTTAGTAAAGAAGGATTCACACGATGTTGCCGAGGTTTAAGTGATCCTCCCATATCAGTCTCCCGAGTAAGTTAGCTTACACTATAGCTAGCTTTTGTATATGTTTTTGAAGCCACTTAGTATGTGTTATTTTGGTATAGCAGTCCAAACTAGGATATTATTTCGATGCAATTTTTAATGCAATTTCTTTGGAGCATGAAAAATTCTACTTGTGTACATCAGAAAAACATTGGCAAATCCAGTGAACAAGCATGATCAACATAGACCTTAAGTTCATACACAAAAGCTAAAGGCAAATGAAAAACAGAAAATGAAGTCACTCTCTATTAGTGAAGGCACTTACAAAATGCAAAAACCTTGTGAGTAATTTTTCTCTGAAGAGCTGTTTTCTCAAGTTTGGTTTCCTGCACAATGCAGTTCTTTGTCTATGGAGGAATGAATATCTGTTATTCATCTTATTGCTTGAGGAAGACAAGACCTTGCTGTAAGCGGCACAGGTGATAATGCTTCATGGTAACTTTTAGGTACCTAAGTAATATGAAGTGTTTATTACTAGAGGGAAAAATGTATTTCAGGTGGCACAATATTAGCATTTCTTTCCTTCTCTTCTATGTAACATCATCAAATAAAAACTTTAGGAACCATGACTACGGCACATTAGCACAAGATGTTCTAGGGAGTTGCCCTCAGCAACAACGATATTCAACATCCACAATTTTAGGAAGGAAAGATTTATTTTAGCTCACAGTTTCAGAAGGTCACAGCCCATTCACGAGTGGGAGTCTGGAAAATGATGGTAGCACATGGTGGGGATGGAGCTAGAGCAGGAGACAGAGATTCTCATGGAATGGTAGAACAGCACCAAGTCTGGGAGAAAGGGTGGAACCAACACAAGCCCCTCCAGGTCAAGCCCCAAGCACCCACCCCTTCCAGGCAGGCCCCACCTCCCACTAGTGTACAGTATCCATGGGCACATGAGGCTTTTGGAGGATACTCCAGATCCCAAGACACAATGCCTCAAAAACTCCACAAAAACCAACCAAACAAGAAAACCTGAAGTAGGCCTAAGTCTTCTGGATAATTATCTAGAGAGAGTTCCCTATATATATGCGCCTATGCCTCAGTCCACAACTCTGAAGCATAAGTCTGTCAAATTACAATTTTTAAAGTTATCATCCAGTATTTATGATATGGATTTGAGACATCTCCCCAAACTCATGTTCTAGATTTGGGTGGCAGCTGGTGGGCTTTTGGAGAAGGATTGTATCTGAGGTCTCTAACTTCATCAAGTGCATTAACTCTTATGAGATCATAACATTCCCTCCCAAACTATTCTTTTTATTAGTGGTAGGCAATGGAAATAGGTGAGGCCTGGTCGATGGGAGTGGATTATAGAGCCATGACCTTGGGAACTATATCTGGTGACCAGCCCTCCCCTTTCCATTACCAAGAGGCTTCCTGCCAGCATGCCATTCTGCCATGATGTTTCTACCTCAACGCATGCCCAAAGCAACAGAGTCAGCTGATCCGGGAATGAAACATCTGCAGCTGAGTCAAAATAAGGCTTCTCTCCCTTAAGTTGTTATTCTCAGTTATTTTATCACAACCACTAAAGGCTGACTAACACAGAGTGTCTTAGTGGCAATCAATGCTCTGATGGGGGAAGAAGAAGAATATGCTGACAGCTACTTGTAAGAAGGTTAGAAAGTAAATGAACAGCTTGACCAGCACAAAACTTTGTCACCGCAGCACTCCGACAGCCTGGGCAAGAGGAGCTCAAGATCCAGCCCAGCCTGGCCAACTGACATACCTTACAATCAAAAATAAAAAACGGGCTGAGTATAGCCCCGGGCTCAATCTTAAGTACCCCCCCCCCTTACACACACACACACACACACACACACACACACACACACACACACACACAAATACATCAGTCATTATTAAATTATGCTACTGAAAAAATTTTAAGGAATATTTGATTTTGTTGGTGCTCTTCACTACATTTTAAATATAAGAGGTGGATCTAAATAAAAAAAAGAACGGTTTCATGTTTTTGTTTTTGTGTGCCTTTCAGTTTGAATATTAGAGTATGAAAGAAATGGGAGTTCTTTTCTGGTGGACAGTAATGTAACTTTATTATGTGCAGCTTTTTGCACACTAACTGTTAGTTTTCCATATGAAATAGGTTAAGGCTTAAAATGCCAAAAGTTGCTGTGAAGGAGACACACTGGGCAAGACGAGGCAAGTTTTGTTGTTGCTGTTGTTTCGTTTTTCTCCACAAGTGGAAAAAGAAGAGTTTGCAAGAAATCAAAACACTGTGAATCCAGCTTTGGGGACCACAGATAATGAAGCTAAGTGACCATGGGAGGGCCAAGGGCCCTGAAAGCAGGGTTGGATTGCGTGTGGATGTTTAGGGTATTTGCTTGACAATAACAACCCTGGAATTTCCTTCATGTTGCTATGGTTCTTGGCTTTCCCTACTGCTTCTAATTGGATTATGCAGTGTAATAAAATTTTATTTAATACAAAGTCCATTTGTACTAAAGCACAGAAAGGTTCTCATTTTGCCCCTGGTCAGCAATCATATCTCAGGCATACATTAGGAAACCACTGGAAAAACTATGCAAAGTTAATTAAAGTTGATTTCTTTGGATGAGGAGCATAACTGTGATCTGTGATAGAGTGGTATCTAGCCTATAGAGGGCCCTGGGTTCCATCTTTAGCACTGAAAAAAGAAAGTTTATCAAGAAGATTTGAAAAAATTATTCTGTCTTGGTTTCCTTATTGAGTAGACTTTCAGAGGAAAAGTAAGTACTGTGGGTTTCCTGGTATGTTGCAGAACTGGAACTTAGGCCCTTGGTAAAGAGAGCCAAGGAGAGATCAAGGGGTTTACTCCAAATAAGAATAACCAGACAGAACAGACTACTGAAGAGCCTCTTCTCCAGAGGAGAATTCAAGCACACACTCAACACTATGCAGCAGTTGTTCTTAACACTGTCCGAAGCTACTTCTCTTCCGGAGTTTCTGAACTCCGTATGTCCCATGCCACCATCAGCTCTCCTCCCACGGCACTCTCAATACTCACTGTGACAGGGCCACTGCCACTGTGGGAGAGGTGGTCATTAAAGGATGCAGTTACTGCCCCTTGTCAGAAACATGAGAACTGGGGGGGGGGGGGGGGAGAGTTGAGGGGGGAAAGCATGGATTCACTTTAGTGTTCTAACTGGCAGCTATGCCAAAAGACTGGCAATCTTGTAGGCTGAAGTGGAATTCAGGCTCTAACACAAATCCTTCAAAGAAAGATTAAAAAAAAAACCTCACAATTTACCTTGGATTAATTTTGTTAAAACTAAAATGTTTTTGGTACTAACTGGCCCTTAGGAAAAAAAGAAAATGAGCTCAGAGGGGAACATAATTGAAGTGTGGCAGAAAGCTGAGAATCACGGAGCCTGGTACACAAATATAAAGGCGCCAATGAGGTCTAGTCACCTGGCCTTAAGGTACACAGGTGACGGAGAGGTCACACCTTACTGTGGGACACAATCAAAGTTGATATAGGGCACCAAGGAAATATTTACCAGAGGAATGTGATGATTCATTTATCGGTCCAAAAATCTCAAGTACAAAATTTCAAGATATAAGAAGGATCAAATTATACCATGTATGTGATTCAATTTAAAAATTCTTAGCCCTCTGACATTATATTATCTAGATTATGATAGTAAAAAAATCAAATTACATTCATACGAAACCTTTATCAAAAGAAAACAAATCCATTTTTATGAAATTTATAGTACAATTACTTCTAGTGGATCTTTTTTTAGGTCACAGTAATTTATAATTCCATTTACATCTGTATAATTTTTCAAATTGAAAATCAAACGGCAGTCAATAGAAGTCTTAAATTTTCATTTGCAAAACTCCCTTCAGTTTCCAGGCCAGTACCACATGGTGATGTTGTCGGCTTGTCCTCCAGACATGGACTGTTACCAAAGATTCCCAGTTCACAGAGCATGCAGGCCTCGACTCATTAGGAACGCTTTTTGGTTTGGCTCACGTTTCAAGAAATTTTGGAGCATTTCCATGCCGTCCAGAGATCCCCCAGGTTTCAGGATCAGGTTTCTGTATTTCATTCCAACCTAATAAAACAAAACATCATGCCTAATAATTCATGGCCATAGTAATTCTCCCAATCTCAAAACACAACAGACGAGGGGTAGAGGTGAAGAAAAGGGAACCGCAGTTTTCCATGTCTAGATGGTCTTCTGCCAGCGTCACAGCCCTGTAGTATTTACTTATTTGTTTTGGTAGCTAAGAGATCTGGAGCTGAAACCTCAGATCTGCTGCAGTCATTTATTATCATGAGTCCCTATTCTCATCAGTGAGTTGACAACATGAGCAACCAGATAAGCAACGCATAGCCAGGGGGAATACAGAGCGTGTTCCTGTTTGTTACCCATCTCAAAGAAAACTTCAAGGGGGTTAGCAAACAGAGAGTCCAGAAGGCTACAAACAGGGTTCTGTGTACTCAGAGAACAGTAGCACAGCTACTGTCAAATGGCTTCAGCTGTTTTTATGAGGGCTCATTTAGAAATCCCAAACCAAAACAACCCTTTTCCCCACTGTGGGGGTAGGGAGAGCAACGCACACCCAACAGAGCAGGAGAGGCATTTATGTGGGGTCAGCGCTGGAAATGAGGACTGCTGCAAAGTTTCCTTAGGGGGATGGATATTTGGAATTTTTTAAGCATATCATAGTTCCCCTGTTTTTCATTATATAAACACATGAGCAGATAAAGTGAAAGAAAAGAGCTGTAACTCAGTATCAGCATTATTCCATACTTTTACTTCCTTTTTCAAGTTCTTTAGGAATGCAAGTCAAGACAATAAAATGAAATATAATGTCAAATAAAAATAGCTTAAAAAGTATCACTAAGTTTATATCCATTATGTCTTTTGATCAACAGGACTAATCATCCTTTGGGAATAAGAAGAGCAGAGAACTGCCAGACACTAAGCAATCTATGTTTTGACATAAAAAAAAAAAAAATCCTGCTTGGTGCAACCATCAGAGATAAGTATAGTTAGACTGGTAAGGAAAATAAAACACGAATGCCACCAAATTATATGCAAAATTATTTTATGGCCTCACTTAGGGCCATAAAGTCAAAACTTCTGGGGTTGCCAGATGGTTATAAATAGAAATCATTTGCAACTTATTAATCATCTGTAAGTTAACCTCTTACTTCACAGTCTCGACCCTGGTCAAGAGTAAAGAATCAAATAAAGCTACTTTTTGATAAACTCTAGGGCAGCACTGTCAGTAGAAATATGATATATGAGACATAAATATAACCTTAACATTTCAGGTAGCCATATTTTAAAAGATTAAAGATCAAGTAAGTGAAATTATCTATCATCTGTTTATCCATCCATCTATTTTAGCAGTACTGAAAGTTAAGCCTAGGGTCTTCTTCACATTGGGCTATATCTCTCCCTCTCTCTCTTTTTTTTTTTTTCAAGACAGGGTCTCCTTATGTCATTAAGCTGTCCACACAGGGCAGGGACTTGAACCACCCCACCTCAGCTGGCCGGAGTGCTGAGATTATCAGAATACGCCACCATGTCTGGCATAAGATTAATTTTAGTTAAGTATTTTACTTACACCCCGGTAAACTGGGCAGGGTTGTTAATGCCTATAGTCCCATCACCCCACTCAGCATAGTTTGAAGGGTCACTATAGCTCACAGGTTTGAGACAATCTGGGGAAACAATGAGATCCCATTTCAATAAATAAACGTCACAATATCCCTAATGTTATTATTTCAACATGTAAACATATAGAAACTGAAAGCCTGACATGTTGGCTAATGCCTGTAATCCCAGCACTTGGGAAGCTGAGGCAGGAAGATTGTCACGAGTTTGAGGCCAGCCTGGACCAGCGTGGACTACAAAGCAAGATCCTGTCTCAAGTAAAATAAATACGTTTTTGTTATCATTGTAAGTCCTCAGATAAATTTTTTTTTTTTTTTGAGAAAGTGTCTCGCTTTGTAGCCCAGGCTGGTCCCAAACTCACTATGGAGCCTAGGCTGGCCTTGGACTCACGACAATCCTCCTGCCTCAGCCTCCCTAGTGCTGGGATTACAGGTGTGTGCCACCACATCCAGATTATGTGGTGTTGGGGAATTGAACTTGGGTACTCAGCGCTTGACTTAGTGCACACTGAATCATTCCTCCCAGCTCCTGTTATAAGTTCCTCAGAATCCAGCACTTTTTACACTCATGGCACACCTCAGCGCAGTTCTTCCGCTGCACCAGCCCCATCGCATGTGCACAGGGATGACACACGGCTACCCCGCCGGACAGGTATAGGGCCTGGAGCACGAAGACCAGCTAGGAAGGAAGACTCCTCAGTATCCCAGCGGGCAGTTACCTTATTTATAAGTTTTAGACAAATTTCTTAAAAGGGGAGAGTCTGTAAGATTGACTTGACTTTCTGAAAATTCTGGTGATGAGGATTTGGAGTTAGATTCAGTCTTCTTTAGGGGAAAAACAAAACAAAAAACCTCCAATGTGCCACTTATGTGGTCTACAGCCTTCCTACTGCTCTAAAGGCAGTCCTGAGACTAAAACAGGTGTCTGGCTATCCTTGCCAGCGGCCTGGTTATCCTAAGAAGGAGCGCACCGGAGCCCTTGGGACCAACCACATGTCACCTTGCTTCCATTTCCCTAGTTGCTCAACGTGTCTAAATTCGACTAGTTCTTTAAATTAGTGGGCAGAGTGAGGGAAGACTGGGTGTTCTGGTTGTAACAGCGCAGGAAGTGTACAGAGAGGGTGAGTTAAGTTATCTGCGGAATAATAAAAAAATTAAACCTTCTAAACATTTAAAATCATCACCCAAGTTCAACAATCAACATATATCTGCAGAAATTCATGTTCAAGATGTGCATGTTACATACTCTTTAATAATAAGCAGGTGTATTTCACTTCACAAATATTACATGAACAACAATGAAAGCCTAAATAAAAGATTAAAAAAGCCCCAAATGCTAATATCTGACAAAGTATCCTCACTTGGCATACAGAGCTCTAACCTCAATGAGCAAGAAAAGCAGGCGGGTGAGGAGTCACGTGAGGAGTCGTGTGGCGGTGCTGCAGGGGCAGCTCACGACTCCTCTCTGTGGAGGACATTTCGGAGGAGGCCGCCACAGAGCCATAACACGGGGCTCAGTCTAGTGCAAGTCTCCCTCTGATTACGGTTCCAAACAAATTGCTTCAATTTCCTGAATTATGGAGTAATGGTCTTTTAATAGTTTCATTTCCTTTGCAATGAAGTTTTGAGAAGACTCTGAGAGTCATTTTAGTAACAGGATCTTGCTTTTGTTAAGAAAAAAAAAATAGTTAAGTGAATTTTTGTTTTGGGAAGGCAGCAGGCACTCTGGGCAAGAGAACAGGGGCCATCTGCCACAGGTAAAAAGAGGCTTTGCTGTGCATGTTGTTCAATTTTGCTTGCACAGTAAAGAAACTTAACCTGCGAGGAAGGCAGGAGGAGAAGCCCTGAGACCACTTAACATTTTTTCTGCCACAAACATTCCTGTAAGATGTACACATGGTAAGAATTCTTATTCTTATCAGCTCTCCTACAGAGAAGTCATTATCAGTCAGCTCTGTGGTTTTTGAATCTCGGAGGATCAGCATGGATCTGATGGCAACTGCAAATCTTTTCTAACATTGATAATTCTATGATTCATTCCTTTCTCTTCCCTCCCTCCTTCTCTCCTTTCCTCCCTCCTTCTTTCCTTCCTTCCTTCCAAGAGTGTCTTGCTAATAAGAATCGAGGATTCCCTAGAACTTGTAATCTTCCTCCTCCTGAGTGCTGGGGTTATAGGCATGTAAACACTGATGGTTTCTAAAGAAAGACTAGGAGTTCTGGAGTCAGGCCCAGGTTTGAATCTGGGCTCTGACCACAGTTACGTGACCTTGGGCCTTGGTCTGTATATCTATAAAATGAGAATATATTCATCTCACTGTTTCTGAACGGTGAGGCCATTTCAGCACTCTGTTCACTACTTAGCATACAAGGCATAGGGAAGTACTGAGTAAACCTTTTTTTTTTCCTTTTCTTTTCTTTTTCTTGAGGCAGGGACTCGTTCTGTAGCCCATGCTGGTACTGAACTCATTATGGAGCCTAGGCTGGCCTTGGATTCATGGCACTCCTTCAGCCTCAGCTTCCTGAGTGCTGGGATTACAGATGCATGCCACTACACTCAGCTTACATGGGGCTGGGGAATCAAACTGCGGGCCTTGTGCTTGCCCTGCTGTGCCATTCCTCCAGCCCCTGAATAAACTTCACACTCCTTTCATTTTCTTTCCTCTCAGTGCCCCTAAATGCAGTTACCCATCTATAGTTGAGCAATGAGCAAAAGGTATCTCTGGTTTGGCATTTTCTTAAAATTAGTTCTGCCTCCTAATAAAGCTAGAGAAAAGCACAAGAGACTTTACCTCCACTATTAGTATGATACAGAATATATAATTCAGTAGGAATATGAAGTTGAAGAGACAAGGTAACTCATTTTATCCAAGAGTATGAACCTTCTGAGGTAGTGTTTTATTAGCAACCCTAATTATCCAAATTAAGGATACTTATCATCAATCAGTACTGAAAACATATAAATAGGAAACAGATTGGGTCTCCCGCAACTCTGGCATGTCTGAGGCTGCACATGGGAGCTCTCATGCCTCTCAACTCTGTAACTCTGAGCAGCACAGCCAGGGCTGTCTCCTTAAGACACTGAATAACAGGTACTGGGACAGGGAGCGCCTGGCTAAAACCAGGTGATGATGACCAGGCACCTAACACGGTCAGGTGACTTAGTAACCTTTTCCTCCAGTCTGTAACTCCCTTCCCACAGTACACCCTTTGTTTTCTACGAGGGTGGGGAGAGTGTGCATGGGCGGGTGGGGTGAGGAGGAAATACCTGTGACAACATCAATGGAGGGAGAGGGGTACAGATTGGTCCTCCGGTAGTCAGAGAAACGGAAACAAGAATAGTGGCAGAAACTGTTGTCCGATTGGAAGAGAACTCTGGAAACCTTCAAAGAGTTCCAGTTTGTGAACACAGGATAACTTCTACTTACTGGAAAGGGAGGAGATGAGGTGAAAGAAGTACCATGGGGAGCAGTGTACACTAGGGGGCCAGAGCCCCGTCCGGGACGGGGGACCACGACACTAGGTTCAAAGCAGTGCACTACGAGAAACAGTCATTAAACTAAGCAATTCTGAAGCATGGGATGGGGAAAATGTTAGGTAAAATGGTTTCCTTTGTGAGGATTTTCTGACCAAGAAGGGGAGGTGAGTATGGAAGCAACAAGGCAGAGTATGAGGGGGTCCAGGGAACGCAAGGAGGGACGGGAAGAACACAGAAGAAGAAACACTGCTTCCCCTGGCTTGGGATTCAAGGCTTAGACAGTTTGGTCTTGAAAATAACATGAGGAAATCAATCCCAACTCCTTTCTTTATCCCTGAACTCAGGCAAAACCCAAGGCTATTAGAAAAGGCTGAGACACAAAAAAACCAGCTGTTGGGTGGTGGAAGGGAGAAGAGAATTGGATCCGTTTGTTGAGGATCTTCGGGAGACAGTTTCACATTCACCCTCAGTGACATGTGACAGATACAGGATTCAGTTCAAAAGGTCTGGTATACCTAGCTTTACAGTACACAGTTACCGTCAAACATCCTTTCCCATCTTTAAAATTCCTCATGTTTCTGGATACGTTACTGCAATGTAAGGTTTAACTACTTCCTTATGGCACTAAAAACTAAAATGATTACACCGAACTATCTTGATTCTCCTGGTATTTTTTTCTTTTTGAAGTGACACTTGCTTGTAGCTTTCTTTCACTGGTGGAAGAAACAGGGCTTAGCAATTTCTCTAAATGCAAAGAGGAGGGGAAATAATTCTGGCTTAACAATATAACTATCTGCCTTTGAATCTACACTGTCTATTATCTCTTAGGAGAATTTCCCACAATGAATTGCCTTATAAAACAGAAATGGCCCGAGTTCAAATGCTCTCTTTTTTCAACCTAATGACTAGCTGCTAGATTATGAAATTACACTTGGTGACATTAAAGATATCCTTAAGGAGTGTTTAGGGCTTGCTTAAAAAGTGTTCATCTCAAGCAGTTCTTCCTATGATATTTAAGAGAAGTACTGAGGAAGTAAAAGTTAAGTCTGTTAATGAGGTAACTTTTTCATGTTTTACTAGAAACAAAGATTCTAGGTAACATTTAATAAACTAAACTGTTAAAAAAATGCGGTATCTATCACGAAAAAACAGGTAGCAAACTTTCAGGCTATGATGACAGGTGGCCAGTTCTAATACTTTGATAGAGACCCTCAAAGCAGAATGAAAACAAGTGGAGTAGAAAATATTCTACTCCTACCATTTGGTATTCAGAAGGCTGCTGGTGCATATTTGAGCCTCCTTTTATCAGTGAGTAGCACACTTCCCACAGTTCTGCTTGTTAGGATTGGAAGTGGTTTTGAGAGTGAACTCTGGGCTTTACAGGACGACAGGAGTGAGAAGGCCGGGAAGGGTGACTCTGTGCCAAAGAGCAGTCAAGTCCTGGACAGCTTCTCCCACGCTTGGGGGCAAAAAACAGCAGACAGTGGCTCCCTGAAGTCCCTGAAGGTTTGTTCTGCTGTCTTTTCAAAATGATGTAAACATGTCAGGCAGGGTGAGACCCTGAGGCCACAATGTCTGTATGACAAACTATGATTGTTTTGCTTCTTGTGATTTCAAACCAAATTGAACATCACTATATACCATAAAACCCTGTTTTAGCTTGTTTATATACCTGGGGAAGTGGCTACCCACTGACATATGAAACCAAAACAAACACGCAGGATCTGAAGGCAATATCATCCTGTGCAGTGCTGGCTAATGACGAGTGTGATTTTGGCCCCCAATTACTAGTGTGTGATTTGCTGGTCAGAAAAATTATATTGCTTTTTCTGTTCATTACAACATAGTAATAATAATGTAAGTTTTTTGGTAGAACAGAATTAGTATTTTTAATATATATATATATGTTTTTTTTTTTTTTGAGACATGGTCTCACTTTGTAACCCAGGCTTGCCTTGGACTCAAGGCAATCCTCCTGCCTCTTAGCCTTCCAACTGCTGGAATTACAGGCATGTGCCACCACGCCCGGCTTTATGTGGGGCTGGGGAATTAAAATCAGAGCCTCTGTCATTCCTCCAGCCCCTTATTCTTTTGTCTTTCAACCCAGGGGACTAAATACAGGCCCTTCACACTGAGCTACATCCCCAGGCCCTTTACTACTTTTTATTTTGAAACAGCATCTCCTTAACTAAGTTGCCCAATCTGGGCTCAAAGTTGGATCCCAAATCTTGCCTCAGACTCCAGGGTGCTGGGATCACAGGCCTATGCTGCCACACCTGCCTATATTTGAATTCAGGTCAGGTGTTAGAGAAAATATTTGTAAAATAAAACAAAGCAATCCCCCCAAAACAAAGCAGTGCACTATGGGAGGGAACAGGATGGTCTCTGTCCCTGCAGCGACCCAAGGGGTCAAAGGGCTCTTCTTGTCTTTTGGAGCCAAGTCCCCTCCTGTTATGGCAGCAGGAACAACAGAACATTTCATAGCGGCTGAGAGGAAAAACAAAGGCAAAAGAAAGGGATGGTGGCCAATCTCACATCTAAAGATCTGCAATACACTATCCTGCTGAACCCAGAGTTTTAGTAAAACCAGAAATTGTTTTAAACATCATCAAATCTGACCAAAGCCCTTTGTCCTGGAGAAGAGCAGCGCAGCTGCCTGCCAAGCTCCGGAGCTGGGACAAGCAGCGCAGAGAGGCAGCCCTCAGGGACGGTGTGTGTTGGACCGGCAAGTAGACAGGGATTCACTGGGAAAAGTAATTTGGCGGCTACCTTGACAGCTGGAAGTGTAGCGGGTACTGGGGATGTGATCTCGTGAGGGGAGATGCAGAGGAGGCGCATGAGGGAGCCTGGAGGAGAGAGAACATGCGCTGGGAAGCCTGCCAGCCAGGGAGCTGGGAAGATGTGAGGACTACACCTTCACCTTCCTAGGCCTTCTCCTTTAAAAGACTGTTTTCTAATTTTGAAAACAGCTTATTCACTATGTAAAAAATGAGGAAAAGCTCCATAAAAAGTACAAAAAAATTATCAATTACTCATAAGCTTACTATCCCCAAACAACTTCTAGACAACATTTTAATGTAGTTTTTTCTAATTAAATAAATGTGTGTGTGTGTGTGTGTGTGTGTGTGTGTGTGTGTGTGTGTGTGTGTGTTTCCTCCTCCCACTGTGTCTCACCCTGTAGCCATGCTGGCCCTGAACTCAGGAAATCTTCTGTCTCAGCCTTCCAAGTGCCTGGATTATAGGCACATGCTACCATGCCCAGCTACTCCAAACATACTTTAAAATCAAAGTTTGCATATTCTACAGTATATATAAATATTTTTTTTGAGACAGAATCTTGCTCTATGGCCCAGGCTGATCCTGAATGCACTATATAGCCCAGGCTGGCCTTGGACTCACAGCAATCCTGCTTCAGTCTTTCGAGTGCTGGGATTACAGGCCTGAGCCACCATACCAAGCCTTATGTGGTGCTGGAGAATCAAACTCAGGGCCCTCTGCTTTCTAGGCAAGCACTTTAACCATTGTGCCATTCATCCAGACCATAGTATAAATATTTCATAATGTGCTTCTTTACTTTATGTATAGTTACATTAAACATTATGACACAGTGAAGTCCTTCCTCCAGAACCCAGTCTACTCTTACATTCATAGGATGGAAAGATTGCCTTTAGCTTGAATAACCTGGAAGATTTCATATATCAGTGTGTTTTTTTTTCTTTAGTAGGGCCTGAGGGAGAAACAAGACAGGTGGAAGAAATAGAATGCACAAACATGTGAGAGTGGAAAGAACTACAGAAACACGTAAGCCCGTGTGACACCCAGGAAGCACTGGGCACGAAAGGAAGGGCTTCAGTGCCTGGCTAAGGGCTGTGAACAGACAGTGCAACAGTGTGAAGTGGGACTTAAAGACTGAGGCGCAGGGCCATGGGTGGGTGAGAGGGCCCCAGTGAGAACTCTGGTGGTGGTGGTGGGGGGGTCCTCCCATCCCAGCGGGGGTGCTGGAGGGCTGCACATGCTGCTTCTCACACCGAGAACACAGGCTGTAAAAGAGCAGCGGAGTGGCAGCTCTAACCAGAGTACCTGAGTCCGTGACAGGAACAAGCTAGAGGTTCTAGGATGAGCAGGTTTAGTCTAAAAATCCAAAACCCCAAATTCTCCAACTAAAACTTTTTGAGTGTGGACAAGATGCTCAAAAGATTTTCGATTTAGGAGCAGTTTGGATTTTGGATTTTTTTTTTTCAGATTAGGGCTGTTAAATCCGAAAAAATCTACACAAAGAAAAATAATTTCTTTCCTTTCTTCACTCCTTCTTCCTTTCCTTTCTTCCTTCCCGCTTTTCAGTGCTGGGGATAGAACCCAGGGCCCCAGGCATGCAAAGCAAGTGCTCAGCCATGGAGACATACCCTCAGCACAATTTTCTAAACAAAAGGAGAGAGCAACAGGAGACAGGTAGTAGGGAGATGGAGAAATCAATGAGGGAATGCAGTGACCCACTCACCCCGGGGTGACCAATGCAGGCTGGACAGCATGACTTTGCAGAGGGGCAGTTAGTAGTGACAGATAATCTCTAGAACACTCTGAATTTCAAGGGCACTCTCTACACACGAGAGAGAAGAAACTGATGGCTAGATACTGGCCAAAGGTTCTGCAGAAGTCAGGATACCTGTGAAAACAATAGTCATAAGCTGACCTTTGCACGTGGGCTGGCCATGTACTGGAAGGAGGCTTAAAGGGAGCTACAGGATTAGGTTGGGTGGGACAGGAGAAGCAGTGCTTGAGAAAAATAGTGAGTATGAGATGCAGGTACTCTGGAGGTGGACAAAATTCAAAGAACAAATTGATTGACTGAAATAAGTCAAGAGCCTGATTTTGATCATTTCTGAAGCAAGCAAAATTTAAAAACACACTAGAAAATATATCAGTCTTAGAAATAATCTGACAGCTGAGTCTTCCATGACCCTGGAGATTGGGGGACTGTAGTACAGGTTGGCGTGGCTGGCAGCCACTTGGTAGTCCACTCACATACATGGGAAGGAATGGCTCAGGTTAATGAAGCAGCTTAACTTACCTAAAGGTGTTTAGGCTATAAACTATGTAGTAGGAGTAGTATGCGTATAGAGAAAGGGTGTGTCCCACAGAAGAGGTACAAAGAAAGTGTGTAAATACCATCAAAACACAGGGAGACCATTTACACCAGGCAGATGTTTACCTTGCTTTCCCAACCTCCTATAAAACTGTAACACTGTATGGCACATGTCAAAACTAGCAGCTATAAATTTTCAAGTGCGTAAACAAGGCTTTGAATTTTTAATTATGCAATATACTGGAATGTTAATAAGGAAGAAAATGCAGCAGTTTTTTTTTAAACCTATGGAATTAAAGTTAATCACTTGGACACTGCAACTTAATGATGTATGATGATCTGAGAAGATGCAAGACTTTAAAAGCTGTTACCAAAGCTTTTACTCTAAAATCTACATGTCATTAATATTTTATACTAGAGGTTAAACGGAAGAGGGCAACGATAAAATCAGCAAGAGGAAAAATATAGACACAGTACCTCTGGATTCATTATCCCTTCTTTTTTAAAACAGCTGTAAAACATGTCCATGGAAAATACTTCACTCCAAAGATATCCATAATATTGGCCGTCATATCCTCCTGCCAAATGTCCAAAAGTAGCCGGCATATTTGTACCTTTAAAAAAAGATACATTTCAATCAGTGGGACAGCAATTATCAATAGCCAGGTTCTCAGCTAGCTAATTATTAGATTTTTTTTTCTTCTTGTGAGATGTAGTTTTGGTCTGTAGTTCAGGCAAGTCCTAAACTACATAGCCCAGGCTGGTCTCCAGCTGCTGGGATTACAGGTTTGTGCTACCATGACCAGTACACATGGCACTGGGGAATATGAACCCAGGGCCTTGGGTATGCTATGTAAATGTTTTAACCACTGAGCTACACCCCCAGCCCCAAAGCTAGCTAAAGTGTCTATCTCGGGAGTCCAGCTGTGGGAGGAGAGAGTGAATGACAGAATCTCAATTCTAGCTCCCAAGGTTTATGACCTGCTTGCCTATCAGTGGTTCAACCTCAGTGCTGGTTTCCACCCAAGCTCTGGAATGCTTAACAACAGTTTCAGAGGCTTTGTCCACACCCACCAGGTAGCTTAGTATTAAGTCAGTCCTTTCTTAACCCTTAGGTATCTAGGAATCTTAAAAATACTCTAATATTAACCCTACTCCTCGCTTCTGTTGTGTGTGTGTGTGTGTGTGTGTGTGTGTGTGTGTGTGTGTGTGTGTGGTACTAGAGAAGTGCTCTACCACCAAGCTACACCCCTATCCCCTGAACACAACTTTACTATCTAAAATAAAATGACACTTGTTTTAGGTTGATGACTTCTGAAACAAACTCTAATGGAAAAGGATAAAAGACTCTACCAAGTCAGTCAATCTCTAGGGCTATCTTAATAAGGACCCTTAATAAGGGTCCTGTCAAAGTGGTTTGAAGCATAGAGCTGCTCTACGGTTTGATAAACTGGGCACCAAAAGGAGGAAGATAGAAAAGGTAAAATGACCATTCTTATCTTCATTATCTTTATAAACATGGCTGACTCATTTTAAGAACAATTTCTTCGTGACCTAAGTTTATCTTACCAACTACATGTAAATGCATATCCATATAGGTGTAAAATATGTATCATTAACAAGTCCCATAAGCTTTCGGCTAAAAACTGCCAGTCAAATGCTATAACTGACCTCAGAATCAAAAAAGGAACAAAGTGGAAGCTTGTGCCTCTCTCTAAAACTGCTCCTTCTGCCAAATTCTTACTACAAGTCACAGGGAAGTCCTGGTGCATGCAGGGAGGGAGGAGTCAGGAAGTGCTGCCAAGTGTGAACGGCTTGGCTCAGCTCGCTTAGCTCTGGGGAGGAGGCCAACTGCTCACGCTTGATTACACTAAAATGCTGTGAATCTGGAGCCACCTTTCCTTCAAGCATTTTTGGACAGGATAACTCACAGGGACATAACATGCTTATCTGAAAGTCATGGCCTGATTACAGAAATCAGAAAGAAATGAAATCAGGCCTGAGTGACTTCCCCTTCCCCACAGTGTTAGAAGTGCTCCCTGTGCGATCCAGGGAAAAATGAACTCAAGGCATGGTATTCCTGTACCTGGAGTGGCAGCAACGCCTAAAATTTCTGCACAGTATTTGGCATATTCACTTGCAGCATCCAGCGATGGGTTGGTATGGAGAGATTGATCAACTTTGCTCAAAACAATTTGGCGTAGGGTCAGAAGACCTAATAACATAAGAATGTCTGAATGCATTTTGGAGAAGACAGAACTACATATTCTATCATCATCATAAGATCAGATTTCAAGCACGGATTCTGCAGTACTCATTACAAAAAAAGGGAGCAAGACATCTCATTACATATCAGATTTAAACAGAGATTTTTCTTCCTTAGACATAATCCCAGGCCTTCCCATTCCAATATACTTAGTGTGCTCCCCTTGGCATCCCAACCTAGGAAGTGCCAACACTATCAGCAGGAAACTAAATCTTACAGAAGCAGCAGCCAGCAATTTCACCTCAAGCAATTTTTAGGTATTTTCCTTGTCTAAAATTAGAAGTCATACCTGTGTTGACCAGTCTAGAAGCAACAAGCTTTTCAAGCAGATTGTCTGTAATAGGGCTTCCATCTTTGTAGTGTTTTGACAGTCTTCGGAGGGAATCAATGTCCCACACCCAATTTTCAAGCATTTGTGACGGGACCTCTACAAAGTCAGTTTCCACATTTGTTCCACTAAATCGTGCAAAATCAGTCTAGGAAGCAAACAGAGATTTTTTTGTTTTTCATTTTGTTACAGAATTGAATGACATCTATGTGATAGGTTGTAATTCCATACACAATAAATTATAACTAAGATTTATCAAAGCTCAAGGCAAAAATCAAAGACAAGTGAGCTGATGAGTATGTTAGAATAAACTCAAGTATAAGTGAAAACAAAATACAGCTACCAAAACAGAAAAACAACCTTCCAAGTACTCCCTATTACAGTGCTATTTCTTTTTCAAAAAGATTTACAGGGAAATTTGGAATAATCACTAGAAAATCCTACAAAATAAACCAAAATCAGTTTAAGCTATAAAAGATAGGTCTTAAATACAAAAGTAAAAATTAAAAAAAAAGTTTCCATTAAAAACAAAGAGAGCCATAAGATAACAATTTCTCCCTAGCTCTTTGTTGAAATTGGTTTCTTCGTTTACACAATACATGCTTTCTGGGGCTCTCATCACTCTATTGCTCAATTACTCAAGTTTAAATCAATTCAAGAGTTAAGGTGTGTGTGTTCTAAACAACATCCACGGTTCTAAGAGGCCGGTGCAAAGAAAAGGCTGAGTTGGACCCTCTGTTGATACCTTAAAAAAATGAAGCCTTTTTAGTAGGAGTTAAGTCTGTATATCAGTTGGCAAGTGGGGTGGATTGAATGCTATAGGATAAGAGAAACAAAGGTACATTCAAAAGTTCAAGCATTTCTGGTAAAAATGAAGAACTGAATCTGAGGGCTTGAGTAAAGAGCTTTAAAAATGTTTCAAAAGAGTTTAAAAATCCAGCTGGGAATGGTGCACATGCCAGTAATCCCAGCTATTTCTGAAGATGAGGGAGGCTGAGGCCAACCCAAGTAATTCAGGGAGATCCAGCCTCAAAATAAGAAAAAACAAAACAAAAAAAACCAAAAAAAAAAAAAAAAAAAAAAAAAAAAAAAACAAAGGGTGGGAGGAGGCAGTTAATGGAGGTAGCACAATGGCAGAGCACTCTTGGTTTTGATTCCTAGTATCATCTCTCTCTCTTTCTCTCTCTCTCTCTCTGACACACACACACACACACACACACACACACACACACACACACACACACACACGCACGCACACAGAGCAAATTTAGAAAAATCCAGATGTCAGAAAGCTATAAAGCAGAAAGATAAAAGATTTACTTTATAAAAGAAGTGTTTTCTTCCCTATTACTTATATTTATTTTTTTAGGCTAGTTGTTTTTTGTTTTTAAACTTCATACCATCCACAGAACACTTGTAAAAGCATCACTGGCAGAGAAGACTGAGCACTGACCTGCCGGATCAAGCGTAGGACAGGATGTGTCATTACCCTGTTTTTCCCTGAACCTCCATTGGGATGCCTTCCATTCCAGCCTGCTCTCTTGGACTTCCTCATCCCCAGGACTCTTCCATCAGGAGGTGGGGAAAGGAGGGGGATATCCTTAATGGAGGGAGAGGGGTGAGGATGCAACCACCGAAAGAGGCAGTGGCAGATGGGATGTCGAGTCAGCAGCAAAGAACCAGTCTGCTTTTGGCCCAGGGCAGAGACACAGATGTCAAAATGCTATTGTACATTCTGCCTTGCTCTCTTTATGCAAAAACATGTTTTGCTTGAGTTTCCATTATAATTGCACTGATTCTAGACATGAAGTGCTGCAATACCAGAGGGCCGATGGAGACTAGATTCACAAGGCACTGTGATCAGGCCACTTCTGCTGAAGACATCTCAACAAAAATTCTTACATAGAGACAAAGGTCCCCCAAAGAGGATTCTCTTGCCTTAATACACCTTACATTATAGCTTAAAAAAACTCATGCAATAATTATAACAGCCAATATCCACTAAAATTTTACTATCAGGCATATGTCAGAAGCCTTATGTGAAGTATCTGGTTAACATCCACAATTTCATGTTGAAATTATTAACTCCATTGTTGAGATAAGGAAACTGAGGCATACAGGTTACTAGGATCTGAAACATGCAGTGTGACCTACAATTTTAACCATGAATGCTATTGAGCATCTATTTCTACCCTGGAGAGAAGATGACAAAGGGTTAGGTAATTCTTTTCCTCTCCTTCCTCCTCATCTTTTTGTTCCTCTTTTTTGCAATATTAAGGATAAAATTTAGAGCATTTTACCACTAAGCTGCATTCCCTGCTTCTTCTAGTTTGAGACAGGATCTCATTAAGTTGTCCAAGCTGGCCTCAAAATTTGATTGTCTTAATCCCAACCAGATGGGATTACAGGTCTGTGTGCCATGCCCAGTTTAATATATAATGTGAAAATGGGCCAGTCCTGGGGAAACAGGCCTATAATCCCAGCACTCTGGGAGGCTGAGGCAGGAGGATCACAAGTTCAAGCCCAGCTTGGGCAACTTAGCAAGACCCTGTCATAAAATCAAAAATTAAAAAATAGGCTGGGTATGTAGACCCTGAGTTCAATCCCTAGTACCTCAATAAATAAACATGCAAGTATTTTTCAAAAAATGGACATGGACGGGGTCTGAGAATACACAGAGACAGAAGGGTAGAGAGGGGAAGAGGAAGTAAAAATGATTAAGATGTGATATGTATATTCACCCACTCACACTGAACATAACTATTAAGTACTGCAAACACATACTAATGAAAATATTAATTATGGAAAAATAATATCAAAATGATTAAATCTTCAAAGAGATCTAAAATTTAAAGGTCTTAAGTGAAACTTCCTCTTTATATGAATAATTAAGAGGGGGTTTCAATGTGCTTCTTTAGAAATTTGACTTCCTCCACATGCTGAACATTTTTCAAAGAATGAACATAAAGGCCAGTCTTTTTAAACCATCTATCTTAGATTTGAGATTCTGTAAAACTAATTGCATAATTTTATAAATTGTGGTTTTTAAGTAGTTGCTAACAGCAAATAAATACAAAATCAAGTGATCTGCTAACACATACAACAAAAATGTAAACTTTATGTATTCTGCTTATATAAAGAATTTTTCAGTTAGTATTTGTAGTTGAAAAAGAAAATGAACCCTAAATAACAAAAAGTGTGTGCATGAGTGTGTCTGCATGAGTACATGCGTGCGTGTGTGTGTGTGTGTGTATGGAGGGGCTGTTCAATATTTACACAAAAAAAGGGCAAATGAATAACTGATGAGTTAGAACTGGAAAAAACAAGAATCAACATAGTCATGTCATGCAGGGTAGAGAAAAAGGGCTTATTTTATCCAACAGCCAGGCTATCGCAGGGAAAAAGCACAGCCAATGGATGAACAGATCAACAATGTCTTCTAAGGAACAAAAGGAAGTGTTTGCAAGGAGTAGGAGCTAAAAATAGTCCTGTGGCTTCCTAATTTCCCAAAAGTCAGTCAGCTGTTTCTCTGAAAGCCCTTTAAGCAACATTATTTAAATATTTTTCAAATGAAAAAAAAAAAAAAAACAAGGAACCTATCAAGTTCAAAAAGCTCAATTTCCCTCTGTACCCTCTCCAAACAAATTCTGAAGGCAAAGGAATATACAGTCAACTGCTGTGTAGGTCCACACACACCACGGACAAGGCTTACTGGGCAACAGCCGAAGCCTCATGTACAAAGCAGCATGCCTTCTGGATTATTACTCACTGTTGGTCAGACCACGCTGCACTATTAAAAGAAATCTAAATTCTGTGTCATTTTTTAGTATGATCAATTTGAGGATGTTGAAACAGTAACTTCTGGACCATGACAGCTATTGGTGTTAATATGTCTCTTGGATAAAACTTGATCATAAAAAAAATGAACAAGTCCCTTTGCAGGTAATATTTCAAAAGGTTTTAAAGCATGCTGGCTGCAGAAAATATTTTGATAATAAAAACTTAGACAACTATGTAAACTTAGATTCCCATTTGGTCTCAAGTTCTCGAGAGGAAGATAATGGTTCAAATGCAAGACTTAAAAAAAAAATCTTTAAATGGACAACCTGAAGCCTAAAATATAATCTTTTATGCACTGAACAACAGATGACTTGATGCCACAGAGATGTACTTGTCAATTTATATGATGCATTGAGAGCTGTAGTAAAATGGTCCAGACTGAACCTAAAATATGTGAGTTTTGCTGTATTTGCTGTGTCTAGCCAAAATATTACAAGTTACTGTCCCAATTAAGTCACTGGTTGCTTCCAGTGGTTCCAACTAAGTATTCTTTTCATGATAGCAAATTCCAACTCAAAGAAAAGGCAATTGCTGAAATCAGTAAGTGTACTGTGTTCAGGAAAAAGGACAGGCCTCAGGAGAGTTGACCTTGGCAGCCTGAGGTGATCCACTATTGATTTTGTGGCAGTCATTCCATATCCTGATCTGTTTGATCTAGCTCTGAATCCAAGGATAATGGGGAAGTTTATGTAACAAGGCAAGGCATTAAAGGAAAAAAAAAGCATTCATTATCCACGAGAATTTGCTGTAAATAGGATGGTTAAAAGGCCGCCGTTTTACCTTCTCATGTATCTAGCGTTCACTGGAATTAACAACAGTAATGAAGGGATATGAATACACTTGGTTGACTTTCTTGTCCAACAGGCCAGCATCCCATTATTATTTGAAGAACATATGAAAAACATAATGTGGGTTTTTTCCCTATATTTTATTGATATGTATAGTGCAAAATTCAAGGTTTACAAAGAACTTGAGCGTCCTGTGTACATACGTATCTTGTCAAGGTGACAATGTCTTTCCCACTCTCTCTTCCCCCCCCCCCCCACTCCCCTCTTTCACTTTGTCTTCCATCTTAAGTTCCATAGGAGTTGTGATCTGGGTCTCTCATATCAGAGAGACCATTCGATGTTTCACCTTCTGTCTCACTTCACTAAGGATGATGTTTTAAGTTTCTTCCATTTGCCTGCAAAAGGCTCAACGCTATTGGACTTTATTGATGCATAGTATTCCATTGTGTATAAATTCCACATTTTGTGTATCCACTGGTCTGTTGATGGGTATTTTGATGACTTCCATATTTTTGCTATTGTTAGTTGTGCTGCCATGAACATGGGTATACATATATCTCTGTTATGTGTTGTTTTGGTCTCTTTTGGATATATTCCCAGGAGAGGTATCACTGGATAGAAGGGGATATTTATTTCTAGTCTTTTGAGAGCTCTCCATACTGCTTTCCAAAGGGGTTGTAAAAATTTACATTGTCACCAGCAGTTCAGGGGTTGTACAAATTTACATTGCCACCAGCAGTGCAGGAGGGTTCCTTTCTCCCTGCAGCAAATGATTACTATTTGACTTGTTGATGTAGGCCATTCTCTCTGGGGTGAGATGGTATCTTAGCATTGTTTTGATTTGCATTTCTCTTATGGCTAGAGATGCTGAACATCTTTTCATGTATCTGTTGGCCTTTTGCATTTCTTTGCGAGTGAACTCTCTCTTCATTTCATTTGCCCACTTTTCAACAGGATCCTTTATTTTGGTAGGCTTACTTTCTTAAGCTAAATCTTAAACATTCAATGTATTATAACTTTTGTCTCTTTTGAAGTCTACACTCCCATACTAATAATAACATGTCAGACTCAACAGAAAATCAATGGTCCTGAAGCTAGACATGGTGGCACACGCTGGGAGATGGAGGCAAAAGGACCTGAAGTTTAAACCCAGCCTGGACAATTTACTAATGTAGTTAGATCCTGCCTCAAAATAAAAAAGGACCATGAATATAGTTCAGTGTGAAGGATCACATGTGCGCGCACACACACACACACACACACACACACACAGGAATTAACTGACCATTTTTCTGTAATTTTCTGTAATTTTTTTTTCAGGACTGAGCTCTAGCTCAGTAATAAAGTGCTTACTAAGCATGAAAGAGGTCCTAGGGTTTTTTCCTTCCAAAAACAAACAATACATGTATAAAATGCAGTCAGCAAATAAAATAATTAGGTACATTCTCAAGGATAAATACACCTTATATATATGATTCACATTTTGCTTCATGTCATTAGTTAGCATTTATTCAATTTATGCTTATGTATATGCTAATGTATGTATACACAAGGAGAGATCCTGAAAGAAATCATGTCTGACTTTGAAATCATCAACTCTTAATAGTATGCAGGAACCAGGGCTTGGGGCAGATGACAGCAGCAGCAGCAGAGGACTGCTGCAAAATAACTGCACATCAGGACCAAAACCTCAACAGTCACGTTTATAAAGAAGGAAATGTGGAACTAGATAAGCTCATTCTTCCACATCGTTACTACAATACCATTCAATAACTTAGGAGAAAGGAGCTCATGAGGAATAAACATGTGGGAGGCCAAATTCAGACCACATGAGACAGTTGGTTCCTTTGCATAGATGAGAGCTAAAAAAGCAATGGAGAGAGTTAAGCATGCCAGGCAGATTTCTCTGATCTTACTCATTTGGAAAATGGAGGAAATAACTACTTATCTACTTCAAAGTATACTATGACAACAACATTAAGGAAAGAATGCAAAGCCCCATCGTACACTGCCCAGCACATGGGACATGCTCAGTAAGTCTTGGCCTCCCTTTTTCTTGGCCTGCCTAGTCTGCCTATGTATGTATGGCCCTCGCTGCTCTGAAAAAGCTTGCTCTTGGCTTCCTTCATGTATTTATTCCTTAGCGTTAATGCTGAAACTAAATATATACATAGATTTCAACAATGAAGCCTTCACCATTCCCACCACTTGAAGCTGCTCATTCTGTTCTTGCTTCAGAATCAAACTTCTAAGTCATTGTCAGAACATGTCAAAAACAAATACAAATCTCCTGTTTTCCCATCATCATCCACAGAGCCCCACTCAAAACCCTTTGATGGTGAAGTACTGGTTAATTTTCTTAGTCTTTCTAAGGAGCTAGTAAATTGCCTGATGGTTATTAGTCTTTACTTCACTCCCTTTTCAGTTTTGATCCTGTAAGAACTAAATTAGACATAGCATGGTTATAAGAATACTTCAAATACACAGTACTTATGCTTTTAATATGTTGATTTAATTTCCCCAACATGCCCATGAAGTAGAGAACTGCCATTGTCCCCATCTCATGCATAAGAAAACTGCACAGTTCAAAGAGTTCAAGTAAGCTGCCGAAAGTCACGCAGCCAGGACCACGCATGACTTTTTAAATCTAGTGTTCTTGGCATAACACCAGATTCCCTTGCTGACTAATATTGAGTATGTTTATTTGCAGTGGTATGCAGTTTAAATATTTAAGGCAGAAAACACTTTCTATTACTTTGTCGAGTAAGTGAACAATAAGTTCAAACCACATAATTTTAAGTTTTTGAATGTCCATCCCTCTCACTTTTAATTAAGGAAAGTGATGTTTCCTTAAAATAATTATCTTTATTCATGAGTCATCCCTTCCCTTAATGTAGAATCCAACAAAGCCATCAAGGTACAGGCTGGTAAGAGACTTTATTCTTCTATTTTTCCAGAAGTTCAAAAGGCCAGTGACTACTGACAGCCCAAACTCTACCAGGCCACACAACAGGGCTAGATACTAGAGATACCTCCTCTTGATTTGTATCTCCAAAATTACCTACCGTGTAGTGTAAACAAAGAAAACATGGGTGAAACTCAATTCCTGATTGGTGAGGTAGGAGGCATATTGAACTAGTGCATCCACATGTTTGAAAACTGGAAGTTCCTGCTGACACATTTAAATATTACTGTGACAAGCTCAAACGAGATCTTCTGGTCATCACACCTGCAGAGTGCCACAGCAGAGAGCTCAAAGGCTTAAAACCATTCTATTGAACATTTATGGCTAATTTTTTATTCACTATATATTTCTCATATAAGCCAGAAGCATTATTAAGCATAGAAGTTAGGGATCTCCTTATTCACTAGCACACATTTTAGATCAGTATGACAGATTTTTTTGTACTTACAAAGTTTTCTGTGCTAATAAAAGACAAAAGTAGCAATCACTTGTTCTGAACATGATTACCTAAAAAGTTCTCAAAATATCACATGACATCTGAAAGGCTAAATAGTCTTTTGAAAGATCATCTCATGAAGAAATGACCAAGCAAAGGATTGTACCAACACATTATCAGTATGACACATTTTGTGCTCATGAAGCAGCTAGGAAAAAACCTTACAAACTGAATGAATGCAGTCTATTGTTTCAAGAGAGAGACAGCACACTGGAGAATGCAGTGTGTATGAGTTAAATATGAATTGAAGAGTTCTATAATGTCACAGTACCAAAAATATGTATTTTTTCTGATTCTAAACTGGCTAACTCAAAGCATCACAAATAATGTAAGAAGCTGGCTGTGGTGGCACACTTCTATAATCTGGCTATGTGGGAGGCTGAGATAAGAAGACTTCTAATTTGAAGTCAACCTAGACAATTCAGCAAGACCTTGTCTCAAAATTTAAAAATGAGCTGGGGATGTGTCTGAGAGGTACAGCACCTGTTTAGCATGCTCAAGACCTAGATTGAATCCCTAGTACTGGGAGGAAACAAAAGATGAAAAAAAGATGAAAGTGACAGGATCCAAAAGATAAAATGTAGAAAGAATTAAATATTTTAAAATAGAGAATGACAGTTAAGTGTCACTGTCAACTTGAGTAGCATGGAAGTCACCTACAGGATTAATAAAGCCCAGTTTGTGTGTTTTTGAGTGGGCTATGGAGGCATGACAGTGAGAGGTTTCTATCTGGACCCTAGGCCCTTCCTGTCTGGTGCTGTCCCCTGCTCTGCTTCGTGGCCACCCTGAGCTGAGCAGCTTGGCTCCACATGTTCTTCCACCATGTCAATGCTGCCTCGGAGTCAGCTGAGGACTGCATCCTCTGAAACCATGAGCTGAACAAACCTCTCCTCCTTTAAGTTGTACCTGTCAGGTATTGTGAACTAGAGATGAAAGGCTGACACATTTGAGGGGTGTTTTAAGAATAAGTGGGTACATTTTGATTATTACAAAAGTTAGGGACTACCTGGGAGTCAGGGATAATGAATGCTCAGAACTAAGCCCACACAAGCTAGGAATAAAATTGTCCTGGGTCCTCTAATGCCATTCAAGCATCCCACTGGGCATTTAGAAAAATTAAAAAAATATATATCAAAGTAAGCTTAGAAACTAACCCTACTGTGCATATTTTTGAAAAGCATTTTTTACACAATTTTAATTTCCAAAGTTATAATTACTAGTAATTAATGTTCGATTATTTTTTCCTGAGCGTTTCCTTATCAGCACAGAATGTGTCACTCTTGGCAATACTGTTCTTGCACTTACACTGACAATGCAAATGGTTTCTCTCAGTCCTCTATTCTGAATTATTTACATCTAGTACAAAACTCCTGAATATTTCATTATGCTTCACAATATAGGCATGTGGTACCATTTAGAAATAAAAAATGTCTTCTTTTATGTCCAGTGAGACACTCTTTTGATTTAAGATCCTCTGTATGGAGAAAGACTACTAGAGAAACTAATAAATTTCCAATAAAATGTGTTTAGTCAGGAGTACTGTACTAATGCTGGCTTCTTGGTTGTCATATGTACATTCTAATGCAAGATGTTAAAAGCAGGGCAAAGAGAAAAGTGCATGGGCAGCCTGTAGATTTCTAGCAATAAGATTATTTTAAAAATGCTTATCTAGGGGCTGGAGGAATGGCACAGCAGTTTAAGTGCTTGCCTAGCAACTGTAAGGCCCTGAGTTCAATTCCCTAGCACCACTCAAAGATGGGCATGGTGGCACATGCCTCTAATCCCAGCGCTCCAGAGGCGGAGGCAGGAGGATTGCTCTGAGTCCAAGGCCAGCCTGAACTCCATAGTGAGTTCAGGACCAACTTGGGACTACAGAGTGAGACACTGTCTCAAAAAAAAAAAAACAAAAAAAGCTTATTTTTAGGGATGTATAGAGATTTCAAATTTAGAAACTATCCCTCCATTTCTGTCAGTGTCAGTATAATTAAACCATCAGGCTAAACAAATGTGAGATTTTCAGACGTTAATAATGGTTAAATGTTAACAAGTTCATAGGGCTCGAACCAAAATAGTTTGGGTCTATTTATATGTACTGCATCGCAAATTTGTGATAAAACATACACCTGCCCCTTTTGGTCCTGAGGATGGAACTCAGGGCTTTGAGCTAAATTTTCTTTTCATTTTCAGCAATCATTAATTTTCATATTCTGCGCACACATTTTTCCCTAGAAAATTCCCTGTGTGATTATACTATCTATGATTTGAATTTGAGGGAGGTATCACAAAATATTTATTATTAGAGGAGTGAAGAGTCATAGTTGAAAACTACTGGACTCAACAAAGCACCAAAAAGCAGAAGAGACGGACTCCACACAGTGTAACTGAGGCTTACTCTATATTTCTACAGAGAAGACAAGAACACACATAATATAATAAGCTGGGGAGGGTGTGTGTCGGGGGGTGGGCGGTGGCACACACCGGTAATCTGGCTATTTGGGAAGTTAAGGCAAGAAGATCGCAAATTTGAGGCCAGCCTAGACAATTTAGCAATTTTTAACCCTTCTTCGACAAGTCTTTTATTTCTTTCTCCACAGCAAGAGGTATCCAATATAACTAAGTCTTTCACTGCTGGATTAACCTGTGAGTAGAAACAGGTTGTAGAAGAGGACGTGGTAAGAAAAACTCATTCTTTTGTGGGGCTACAATATTCGTTAACATGTTCAGCTTCTGAAGAAGCTCGTTAAGGAGAAGTACATGATGGCCAGTGGAAAAAACCCTACTAATTGGAAGGTTTAACATAAAGAAATCACTCACCTGTGCACAAATTTGATGCATGACATGGCCAAATTCATGGAAGTAAGTCCTTACTTCGTCGTGCCTCAGGAGGGAGGGACGACCTGCTACTGGCTGTGAGAAGTTTACCACGAGGGCTGCCACAGACATCATCCGGCTGCCATCCGGGAGCAGGCAGCCAGGCTGCAGACCAAAGCAGGCTGCATGGTTATATTTTCCTTCCCTGGGAACAAGAAATATACAGGACTGAGATGTGAAAACTGTTCTCTAAACACCACTTGCCTGGTTTCTGCCAGTCAAGTATCATATTCACCATGATTTTATTTTATTCTTTTTTACTTTTTCTTTTGAGACAGGGTTTTTGCTAAGTTGCTAAATTGCCTGGCTGGGCTAATTTGAACTTGTGATCCTTCTGCCTTAGCTTGACTGAGTGCTGGAATTATAGATCTTTACCACCAAAAATATTCAGTTTACCATTTATTTTATTTTTTTTAAATTGGCATATTTGTTTATTTCTCAATTTGTGAAAACTGTCCTTTACCTGCTGATGTTGGAAACAAACTTCAACTCTGATTGCTACGCAAAAGAATAAAAGATAATCTGCTTTGCAATTAACTTTATTATTATTAATATATATATTTTTGGAGACAAAGTCTTGCTCTGTAGCCTGGGGTGGTCCTGAACTCACTATGGAGCCCAGGCTGGACTTGAACTCAGGATGACCGGCCTGCTCCAGCCTCCAGAGTTCTGGGATTATAGGCGTGCGCCACCATGCCCAGCTTATGTGGTGCTGGGGAATCAAACTCAGGTACTTTGTGCTTGACGTAGCACTTAACAGGCAAGTGCTTCAACGCTGAGCCATTCCTCCAGCTCCTTGCAATTAACTTTAGAGTTCAACTGCATAAGGCAACATGCTATATATGAAAAAATTACTAGCTGAACTACAGGTATTAAATACTGAAAAATTAAGTTTATTATAATTTATTTTATTTAACAATCTAGGAAGTTCACAGCCATCAGCAGTTCCAGTGCTATTTCAGGTGCGCTGGGAAATTCAGGAATCTCGGTGGAGCTGTGTAGCGAACTTTGTAGGTAAAATACATGCATACTTTTGAAAGCACTTGTGAATGGATCTCTCTAAAATTGACCTCATTGGTTTTGTTTTCAGCAAATTGACCTGGGCCACTCAACATGGCTTTTATTGTTCCTGATGTGAGTGCATGTTCTCTTTTTATAATACATTCATGCCCATCAGACGATATCAACTTGACATAAATGGCATCGGGGCCTTCACAGCCACCATAGGTTTTCTCCTCTCCATCCATTATGTTCTTATAAAATTCTATTTTGGTTCCATAGGAACTTCAGTAGTTTCAGAGCCTGGGCTGCATTTCTGTCTGGAGGAAATGCATCTAATTTACCTTTAGAAAGCTCATTTTACTAAAATAGGGAACTAAGAAAACAATAACTCCACTGTCACTTTGTGTGAATTATAACACCAAGGTTTCTTTTGTTAAAAAATCTAGGAATATATACTTTACTTAGTGTGCAGTGAATGTCCCATTCTTTTTTGTGAGTCAGGGTCTTGCTGTATTGTGCAGCGACCTCGAACTTGTTATACAGTCTAAGCTGACCTTGAAGGTATAATCTTCCACTCAAGCTTATGAAGAGCTCTGATTATAGCCATGTATCACCATGCCTATCTCCAAATGTCCAATCTGTGTGTGTGTGTACGTGTGTGCGTGCACGCACTGTGTGGAGGATCAAACCCAGGGCTTCAAATATGTTAGGCAACTGCTCCACTTCTGAGCTATGGCCTAACACAGCTCTTTCCAACCTACTTCAATGAGATGTGTTTTTCTTCTGTAGATGGAGTCAGAAACATTATGTAGTATTGAAGTAAATTTAAAATTAAATAGTTTGGCTAGATGATTTTCTTTCTTCAAATTGGAATTGATCAAAAAAGTAAATTTCAGACAAGAAAAATTATGCATTCATCTGAGGAGGAAGAATTTAGTACTCACAACGAAATAAGCTTCTTTTGCAAACTAGGCAGGCCTTTGGGAAAAAGAATGCGTTTAGTCAGCCTAGGGAAGAGCATACATTTACACTAGGAAGTCGTCTGTTCTTGGACAATGCAGTATCAGTGCCTGTTTCTACAAAAGCTATATGCTACTAGGCCACAGTCTGGGAGGTGTCTATCTCTTCTTCCTCTTTCTCTTTTTCCTACTTCTTCTGTTCTGTTTTTGCTCAAAAGACTAACAGGTTATTCAGGTTTCGGGTGGATTTTTTTGTTTGATTTTTTTTTAAATTGTACTATTTTTCTGTGTAATATATATATAAGGCTGCTCCTGTCTTTATTACAGCAATGACATGCTGGACAATCTGCCAATCACAATTTTTCTCAAAACCATTAGAGAGCTGGTGTTGAATGGCAACCCATGATCTACTAGCCCACAATCTAAGACAGGTGCCTCCATGGACAGACGAGGAAGAAGGAAGCCTGCCCTTATTTCTTCACTTAGGGCAGACACTGAAGAATCAGTAGAAAATTTTTAGCAAATTGCCAAAGTCTGACAGTGAGCTAGTTAAAAGGAGAGAGACAGAGACATAGACAGAGTTAGAGACAGACAGAGAGATAAAGTGAGGATCTCAAAAGCAGCCAGAAGGGAAGAACACATTACACGTAGAGGGCCAAAGATAAGCATTACAGGAGACCTCTCATCTGAAACTTTGCAAGTCAGAAGATGACAGGATATCTTTAAAAGATAGGAAAAAAGCCTTGCATATCTAGAATGCTACATATAACAAATGTGTCTTTCAAAATAGGAAAGAAAAAGACTTTCTCAGAAAGATACTTAAAGAACACGATGCCAAAAGATTTGAATTATAAGACATTTTAAAGGAAGTTATTTAGGCAGAAGGGAGGGACATGATACCAGCTCAAAACTTGGATCTTCAAAGAAATGAATAGTGCTGAAAACGAAATAAGTTAGGGTAATAGAAAACATACTTATTTTTAGTTTCTCCGAATAACTGGCTAGCTTAAGAAATAATGTTACTAATGCATCAGATGTTTTGAGTTTATATGAAAATATTATGTAAGTCAAAAATAGCACAAGTGATGAGAGAGAAATTGCAAACACAATGTTAAGTTCCTTAACACACAATGTGAAGAAGTATAATAATTTAAGATTATTAATTCACGATGTATACTGTAACATAATTAATTAAAGATACATATTATAACTGGTCAACTATTACTGAAAAAATTTAAAAGACATAAATAAGCCAAATAAAGTTAATAGTGGAGATAAAAGTGAATTATTTAAAAAAAAATCCCAGTGGCCAGGGTACAAGAAAAAGGCCCTGGGTTCAAACCTCCAGCACACATTAAAAAAAAAAAAAAAAAGAAAAAAGAAAAAGAAAAAGGAAAAGAAAAGAAACCAAACCTCAATTAACCAAAAGTAGGCAGAGAGAAAAACCTTAAGATGAAACAAATAGAAAACAGCTTGTAAAACGATAGGTGGTAGGGCCATCATATCATTAATTATGTTAATCATTAATTATGTGTAACTATGTAAATATAATTGGCATATGCATAGCAGTTAAAAAAGGACTGTAAGGTTAAATTCAAAACTAGCTCCAGTTATATATTACTTGTAAGAAATCCACTTTAAGAGAAAAGATAGATGAAAAGTAAAAGGATAAAGCTGGGCGCGGTGGCACACGCCTGCAATCTTACTCAAGAGTCAGAGTCAGAGGGTTTCAAGGTCAGCTTGGGCAACTTACTGAGATCCTGTCTCAAATGAAATGGTCTCCCTCTGTAGTCCAGGCTGGTCCTGAACTCACGGAAATCTTCCTGTCTCAGCCTCA
This sequence comes from Ctenodactylus gundi, assembly GCA_004027205.1. Classification (NCBI taxonomy): domain Eukaryota; kingdom Metazoa; phylum Chordata; class Mammalia; order Rodentia; family Ctenodactylidae; genus Ctenodactylus; species Ctenodactylus gundi. The sequence goes on along the minus strand of PVKB01000479.1, from coordinate 52,192 downwards.
CGAATGCTGGGATTCCAGGCATGCACTACCAAGCCCAGCTTATGTGGGCTGGGGAATCGAACTCAAGAACTTAGCACTTGACTTAGTGTTTGTTAGGCAAGCTCTTTAAATGCTGAGCCATTCCTCCAGCCTCAAATAAAGTTTTTTTTTTTTTTTTTTTTTTTTTTTAAGGCTAGCTCAACAAGGAACTGAAAAACATAAAACCCACTAAAATAAATGATTCCATCAAGAGGTGGGAAGCTGAAATGAAAAGAAACTTCTCAGAAGAAGAAGTATGAACTGCCAACAAGCATATGAAAAAGTGTTCTTCACCACTGGCCATCAGAGAAATGCGAGTAAAAACAACACTGAGGTTTCACCTCACTCCAGTGAGAATGACCTAGATAAGAACTCAGAAAAACGACTGTTGGCAAGGATGCAGAAAGAAGGAACGCTACTCCACTGCTGGTGGGAATGCAAGCTGGCACAACCATTATGGGAGGCAGTCGGGGGCTCCTTAGAAAGTGAAAATGGAAATTCCATTTGATCTGGCTACTGCCCTGCTGGGCATATTCCCAAAAGAAATAAAGTCAACTTACCAAAAGACACATGCATATCCATGTTTATAGCAGCACAATCCATAATAGCCAAATCCCAGAAACAACCTACCTGCCCATCTATACAGGAATGATTAATGAAGATGTGGGACCTATACACAATGGAATACTATGCAGCCATGAAGAAAGACAGATATGAAGCATTTGAATGAAAATGGGGCCACCTAGAGTCAATAATGCTCAGTGAAATGGACCAAGCACAAAAGACTGACTATAAATGGGTGCCCCTCTTATGAAATGCACAAAAAAATAACATAAGAAGGGCCCAACATGAATGGCAGGGTAGAAAAGGCAAAGGTCTGACAGAAAAGGAGTGAACATTCCTGAAAAAGGGGTGGACACAAATACTCACTAATTCCCCACGCCCCATGATCCATGATTCTAATGTGTTACAGAATTTGGAATTCATAAATTTACAAAAAAATGTAAGACTTTATGTTACATGAACTTTTTGTACCAAAAAAAAAGAATAGCTCAGTGGGTGAGCAATTGGCAAGTGCACAAAGCCCTGAACTCAATGGCTACTCCCAATTAAAATCCTCCAAAATCAAAACCAACAAATAAAAAAACAGTACAAGGATGAAAAAGGACACATCATGGAAAGGCTAACCAAAAGAGTCACATAACTACAGTAACAGCAGACAGAGAGGCATTAGAATAATGTCTGTGTTAAACAGTAGGAGACAATAAATCATGTTAAAAAGATCAAATTCCAAAAAGATGTAACAATTTTAAAAAACAACTGTAAAGTGCATGAATCAAAAACTGAAGCATAACACATTTACAACTATGGACAAAACTAAGTTATAAATAACATAATAGATATCCAGAAAAATTTCTTCATATTTTCAATTTAAAACATACTTTCATATGTTAATCCTTAGGTAAAGGAGAAAAACCAGAAAGAGACATAAAACATAAGTGTTTTCAGTTGAAATTTGCAGGATACAGATTAAGTAGACTTCACTGCTTAGACTACAAGTTCAGATTTTAAAGAAAGAGGAAGACCCAGGACAAGGCTGAGACAGAAGCAAGCAAGGATGTGGAGGGGAGGTTGGCCGCAGGAGGGGGAGGCAGTCACAGGATACATGTATCAGAAACAGTATCCTGCATTTGTTAGAATTTTCTGGCAGCTCAGCCTTTGCGTAGTCACTGAGCCCATCAGCATTCCTGGGAAGATTTCATGGAGTGACTTGGACATCTGTAAACATATAAACAGATTTTTCAGTAATCCTACAACATAGGTTCTGCCATTTCATAGGGCCTATAATGCAAGTAAGGAAACTGAGGCATAGAAAAATTAAGCCAGACATTCTGACTTCAGAGCCCATATCTTAATTCCCTCTACTAAGAACCACACATGAAAAATATGGAAGGGAAGAGTCTTAACGTGAATAATGGTTAAATCCCCAAGGTCCCTTCTAAACATCTGATCCTCAGTACCTTGGAAAGAGGTCCAAGTAGAACTGTCCCAGTACTTCTCCTGTGGAGTTGTCCTTCACAGTGTAAAGTGTAACACTTTTATTCCAAACATGCGCATCTGCCACTTGCTCAAAGGAAAGCCCCAACAACTCCTGGTAGATGTTCAGTAAGCCTTCAGTGACCACCTCAATAGGGAAGTATTCCTTGAGGAACTCTTGGTCTATGGAGTACTTGAGTTCTTCAGTCAGGGTCATGTAATAATGTAGGTCCCAGGCATTGATTTTCCCATCGTACTCAAAACCTCTCTCTTCACATTCTTTTTTCTTCAAGTTCAAAATAAACTCTCGTTCTGCCTCACCCAAGGGCTTTAATTTCTGGCTTAAATCATCTGTGAAGGAAGTGGGAAAAGTCAGCAGTCCACTGTTCTTGGGAATAAGCTCCTTCCTACATGCCGGCAGCACTCTACCGCGGCTCACCGTGACACCAGAAAGGAGGGAGCAAGGCGGGAAGGCAAACTCGATTACTACAGAAGCTGATTTTTCTCAGTTTTTTCAGGGTTATTAGTTTGAGGTTCTGTGCTCCCTTTTGTTTTAGCTCCACCAAAACCTTGCCTTGACTTAAAACATCAACAAAGGTGAACTTAACTTCAAAGAATTCTAGTGGAAGAATATGGTATTTCAGGCCTGAAGGTATACCTCAGTGATTAGAGCATTTACGTAGGAATGGGGAGGCCCCGAGTAGCATAGAACCACATAAGCTGGGTGTGGTGCTGCACACTTGTAATCTCAGCACTTGGGAGGCTGAGGCAGGAGGATTGCCATGAAGTTTGGTCAACCTACGCTATATAGTGAGTTCGGGACCGGACTGGACTACAGAGAAAGACTGTCTTGATCTTATTAGGAAAAAAAAAAGAATATGGTGTCTTAGAAAACAAAGCAGTAATGAAACTAAACTCAAATGCATGAGATTAAGCTCCCTAAAGAGACAGAGGAAGCAAATTAGATGTGACCGATGGTCATTATTATCTAGAAACTGCTCAGCACATCTGACAGTCATGGGCTTACTTTCTCACTACCCTATTCCTATGAAGAAAGACAATTTGGATACAGCAATTCTAGATTTCCGTTGGAGAAATTCCTGGCCACTACAATGTATACATTATGGTCAATTTTTGACTTTGTCTTTTACTTGAGTAAATAAATATGCTTTTTTTTTTAGCTTGTTACACTTATTAAGATAAAAATGTGCTTGGGTGTATGAGGGATGTCATGGTCTAGTAGTGCCACCACAGCATGAAATGGTGGCAGCAGCCTAAGGAATCCTGTGAAGAGGAAGGAGAAACTCAGACCCATGACACAGACATACAGTTTTCCTGAGGCCTGTCAGAGAATATACTCATACAGGCAGAGAGAGGGTAACTGACATGAGAACACACCCACTTCAAATTAGATGGAATATTACTGAAAGAAATTAAATTGACCATGTAGTGCTATGAAGAAATTTCAGCATATGTGGTCACCAACCAAAGGAACAATGTGCACAAACCTGTCAGGTCCCTGAGCCATCCTCTTGTATAGTGTGCACTGGACTACACAGTAACTCCCTGCTGTTTCCACCAAGTGGAAACCATCAGTGAGGATTCTGCTGTATTCCTTCCTGTAGTCGTACTGCCTGATATTAGTTACTTCGTAAATATTTCACAAATAAGTAAGTTACATAATAATAAATCATTATCATTTATGGAATACCTGTTACAAGGCACTATGATTCCAGCACACATATTAGTAAGTTACATTATGGTCACTAAGGAAAGAATGGAGTAAATTTTGGGCTAAGATTGATTTTGACTCATTATTATTTTTAACTTAGTTATGCTGATAAAATGATTCTAAAATAGACTAAATACTTGACATGATGTTGAAGGTGAATACAATTTGAAAGGGATTAATAATGAAAGTAAAAAAAAATGTTGGTGAACTTTGATTAGAGATGATTACAAAAAAAATTAGTATCTTTACCATGGCTACATTACTCAATCATCTCTTCTATAATGAGAGAGAAAAGAGAATGATTATTGGGATAGTGACACCAGATTACGAGTAGGATGAGGACCAATGGAAGAGCAGCAGTGTTAAATGTGACAAACACATGGTTTTTAAAAGATTTACGAAGAATGAATATGAACAGAGTTGTAAGTTTTGATTAATATTATTTTATATTACTTTGTTAGTAAGTAGTTTCTGGAGCATAAGATATTTATTTTTATTTATATATATTGTGTTTTGTTTCCATCATATACATCGCTTATTTTATGCCAATCCTTAAGTCGTTAAGTCAGTACTTACCGAACTCCCAGGGGCAGTGAACAGAGGCAGTGAGCGAGCAGTCTGTTGGGACTGGACAGCACGCGAGGGGTGAATATAAAAATCACAAGGGACAAGACAGAAAGAAGCAGGGACTATAACGGTAACACAGTGGACAGCTCCGGGAACCATGTGCTATCTAATGTAACAGGTGATCCATACACTTCTCTTGAATTAATGAAAGACAGGATATCCTCAGAGGTGTACTAGGTTTGAGAGCCTGAAGGTAAGTTGGTAGACTACAGCAGGACAGCTGATGGGAGAGTAAGAGCGAGGTAAAGAAACAGAAACAGAAACTATACAATTAATTTTTTAAAAAGAAGAACTAACCTAGAAAGGATGTCACGTGGCTTGTGCTCTTTGCAGTGTTCATTTCAAGGACAAAGTCAGCATGTGTGTGATAGCCCAGCAGCTTGGCTACTTGGGCACGCAGGGGTAGGAGCTGCTGCAGAATAAGAGTGTTTGCCTGGGAATAAACAACAACAAAGGCAAAAAAAAAAAAAGGTTATCAATTATTTGGACCCAAAGCACTGAAAGAATTGTCACCTATTTAACTTTATAAAACTATCAATACCTTTAGATCACCATAACTACTGTTAAGTGTTTTATTTTTTCCTGTTTTATTAATATGTATATAAGCTATACATATTACTCACACTGAACTTGAGTATTTTGTGCCCATATATATCATGCCAGTGTTACAAATCTTTCCTCTCTCCTTTTTTTGACCCTCCCACACCCTCTCCCCATTCCGAACTCCCACTACCCCATCACTGAGTTCTATGAAATGACTGTATTCTGGATTTCTCATATTAGAAATCATTCGATATTTAATTTTCTGTCTTTTGTGTCTGACTCACTTCACTGAGCACGACAGTCTCAAGCTGCGTCCACTTACCTACAAAAGCCTCAACACTATCTGTCTTTATAGACGAGTTGTACTCAATTGTGTACATATACCGCAATTTTGTATCCATTGGTCTGTTGATGGATATCTTGGTATTTTTCACTTTTTGGCTACTGTTAGTTGTGCTGCTATAAGCATAGATATACATATATCTTTTTTATATGATGCTTTTAACTCTTCTGGAAAGATTCCCAAGAGAGATATCGCTGGGTCAAAGGGAATACTTATTTTCAGCCTCTTGAGGAATTTCCATACTGTCCTCCATAGTGGTTGTACCAGTTTACAATCCCACCACCGTATAAGAAGGTTCCCTTTTCCCCACAGCCTCACCAGAATTAATGGTTGTTGGTATATGACATTCTCTCTGGGGTTAAATGGTATCTTAGTGATTTTTCTGTTTGAGACAGGCTCTCGCTTTGTAGTCAAGGCTGGCTCTGAACTCATTATGGAGCCCAAGCTGGCCTTGGACTCATGGCAATCCTTCTGCTTCCCAAGTGCTGGGACTATAGGAGTGTGCTACCACGCCCAGCTTATGTGGTTGCTGGGGAATTGAACTCAAGTATTTGGCGCTTGACTTAGTACCGAGTACTTTAACCACCTCCAGCCTCTTAGTGATGTTTTGATTTGCATTTTTCTAATGGCTAAGGATGATGAACATCTTTTCATGTATTTATTGGCCATTTGAATTTCTTCATCTGAGAATTGTCTATTCATTTCTGTTGTCCATTTTTCAATTGTGCCTTTGACTTTGAGGCTGTGTGGTGTGTTTTCCTTCAATTCCTTGTATATTCTAGTCATCAGCCTCCCATGTGAGGTATAAGTGGTGAAAATTTTTCCCATTCTGTTGATTCTGTCTTCATTCTCTTGATAATTTCCTTTGCCATGCAGAAACTTTTTAAATTGATATAATCGCATTTGTTGATTCTGGGAGCTATCTCTTGTGCACTGAGTGACTTCTTTTTTTTCTCCCCATTTTATTGATATGTACAAGTGCAGAATTTAAGGTTTACAATGGAGTTGAGCATTTTGTACACATACATTTCTTGTCAAAGTGACAAGGGCTTTCCTGCTCTCCTTTTGTCCCCCCCTACCCTCCCTTCTCTCCCTTCACCGGCCCCACCCCACCCGTCCCCCTCTTTTGCTTTGTCTTTCATTTAAAGTTCCATGAGATAGTTGTGATCTGGGTCTCTCATATCAGAGAAACCATCCGATGTTTCACCTTCTGCTTCTGACTCACTTCACTAAGCATGACAGTCTCAAGTTTCTTCCATTTGCCTGTGAAAACCTCCACACTATTGGACTTTACAGATGCGTAGTATTCCATTATGTATAAGTACCACAGTTTGTGTATCCACTGGTCTGTTGATGGGTATTTTGGTGACTTCCATATTCTAGCTATTGTTAGTTGTGCTGTTATGAACAAGGGTATACATATTATCTCTGTTGTATGTTGTTTTGGCCTCTTTTGGATATATTCCCAGGAGGGGTGTCGCCAGATCAAAGGGGATATTTATTTCTAGTCTTTTGAGAGCTCTCCATACTGCTTTCTAGAGTGGTTGAACGAATTTACACTCCCACCAGCAGTGCAGGGGGGTTCCTTTCTCCCCACAGCCTCAACAGCATTGATTGCTATTTGATTTGTTGATATAAGCCATTGTCTCTGGAGTGAGATGGTATCTTAACATTGTTTTGATTTGCATTTCTCTTATGGCTAGAGATGTTGAGCATCTTTTCATGTATCTATTGGCCCTTTGTACTTCTTTGTGAGTGAACTGCCTCTTCATTTCATTTGCCCATTTTTCAATAGGATCCTTTATTTTGGTGGGCTTAATTTTCTTTAGCTCCCTCTGTATTCTAGTTATGAGTTTCTTATCTGAGGCGTTGGTGGTGAATAATTTTCCCATTCTGTTGGTTCTTTATTTACAATGTAGACAGTTTCCTTTGCTGTGCAGAAACTTTTTAATTTGACAAGATCCCATTTGTTGATAATGGGGATAATTTCTTTTGCTCTTGGTGTCTTGTCAAGAAAATCTTTGCGTACCCCTATGTCTTTTAGAAATTTGCCTACTTTGTCCTCCAGAAAATTTAGTGTTTCATTTTTAATGTTTAGATCTTTAATCCATTTTGATTTGATTTTGGTGCATGGTGATAGGTGTGTGACTAGTTTCATTCTTCTGCATGTGGATGTCCAGTTTTCCCAGCACCATGCACTGAGTGACTTCTGAAGTAATTTATAACATTGCATACCTCATGAGATAACTATGAGGTTTTAGTAATCTTCAAGGTACTATGAATTCAAGAGTAAAAATATTTTAAGGATTACAGTGCTTTCTCATTCAATCTCATTGATCAAACTGCACCTAATATACATATATACATATATATATATATATATGTATATATATACATATGTGTGCATGTGTGTTATATATATATACCTATCACTTAAACTCCACACTCATTTGAATGGCAACAATATATACTCATATTTGAAAAAAAACATATATGAAAAACAATGTGTTGACAGGGATATAAAGAAACTGGAACATGTGCACTACTGATGCAAATGTAAAATGGTGCAGCTGCTACAGAAAATGATATGGTGATTCTCTAAAAAGTTCAACACAGAATTATCCTATCATTCACAATTACAATTGGGGGGAAATATCCAAAACAAATGAAAGCAGAGAATCAATGAAAAAATATGTACACTCATGTGTAGAGCAGTAATATTTAAAGTAGCCAAAAGATGGAAGCAACCCAAGTGTACAATGATAGATGAACAGGTCAACAAAACGTGATATACAATATACACAACAGAATGTAATTTAGCCTTAAAAATAAAGGCTCTTATGACACACACCCGTACATGCATGAGTCAGCAAGACATTACATTAAGTGAAAAATGGCATCCGCAAAAGGCATACATTCTATGATTTCATTTGTGCAAGGCTCCCAGAATAGTCCAACTAACAGACGATGGTTGCCAGAGGCTAGGGACAGGGGAGAAAGGGCAGTTCATGCTTCTTTAGTTAGGGATGTGCAAAAGTTCTATGGATGGATGGTGGTAATGGTTGTGGAACAGTGTCAATCTACATAATACTATGTACTATGTTTTATCTACGTAATACTATGTACTATGTCTTGTTTGTTTCCCTAAAATTCACACGTAGAAACTTAATCTGGATTGTGGTGGGTCTAAGATGAATAGCTTCTGGGAAATGATTAAGTAATGGCAGCTTTATTCTCATGAGTGGGCTAGTGTCTTATGAGAGCTGGAGGGAGGTAGTGTAGGCCCTTTTGCCCTTGCCCAGTGGGAAGATACAGTCTAGTGTACTTCTCCCTTGTAAGCACATGGTGAGAAGACCTTTTCTTGACACTGAACACCAGAGCTTTGATCTTGGACTTCTCAGTCTCCAATAAAACTAAGAAAAGCAATTTTGTTTGTAAATTACTTGGTCTGGTATTTTCCAAACCTTTAAAAAGATTTTAGGGATTTTTTTTCCCCACAAGTAAATACTACAAACATTTTCTACATTTCATTTATATTATAAACTCAGATAATGATATTGTTTTATTTTTAACAATAAAAGAAAAAAATAATTTTTCTAGTGGAAATAAATAAATTTAAAGTAAAAGAAAGCTAAACCCAATAATCAAGTCAGCTAATTATTTATGGATGAATTTCTAAGGAAGATCACACACCAACACTAGACTACTTAGGTTCAAAGTTTGGCTCTACAACTTATTAATATTCATTGGGACTTTGGGCAAATCCCTTAAGCTTTCTAAGTTCCAGCCTTCTCATCTTTTTTTTTTTTTCATCTCAAGTAGCTACCACATAAGGTGTTCATGAAGATTCAAATGATGATGTAGCTAAAGTGCTTAAGAAAAATACCTGGCAAACCAGCAAGCACTATATAATTACTTGTTATGATTATTATTATCTTAAAACTGGAATGGAAACGTAGATGAAAGAAGCACACAATTCTCCAAGTCCTAAAATTAGTTTGATTTTTTCTTTCATCTTTTTCAATTTTCCCAGATCTCTCTAGACTGCTAATTTTCTCCCAATCCCTATTTTCCCATTCTTCCTTTTAGTAACAGAACTCTGAGTTTTTTCTGGATATGTGGCTACCTGACTACCCTTCCCAGCCTTTCTTAAATCTACTTGTGACCATGTTACACTCAGTGGGACAAACACATAACCTAAGATACGCTATTTTAATTGTTAAGTGCAAAATTTAATAGTATTAACTATATTCCCATTGCTGTGCAGCTATTGCCACTATTCTTTTTTCAAAATTTCCCCATGACCCCCAAAAAACTCTCACCCTTGACACTAATAACTCCTCAGGCTTCCCTATGGCCATACACTGGTGGCTTCTAATCTCCTTTCTAAAGAGAAGAATTTTTTTTTTTTATCTTGAGTCACTGTTTCTGAATGACTTTTACAAAGTTGCTCAACTCATGCCCTGACATATGACACTGACAGCAGAAAGAGTGCACTGCTGTAAAAAGGAGAAAAAAAGGAACCAGAATGGAAGATGAGCACACCCGTACATGCTTATTATACCATGGACAACATGTACTGAAACTGTGTTTGCAACAACTTTAGAATTCAGGTCATGCACCCAGTAAGTACTAGCACTAGAGAAAGCATTTGAGAAAACTAATTACATTGGCAATGTGTTGCTTTCTGAAAAAATTACATGAGACATGAGGTCATGTAAGAGCTGCCAGTTTGCAAAGATGGAAGGAAAAACATTCTGCTGAAGGAGGTTCTGTCATTCACAATCCTAAGCTCCAGAGGGCTGAAAAACCAGTTCCTCCATATTCTTAATATCGGGAGAAAAGAATATCACTCAGAGTTAGTGAATCTCTGAGAAGGTTAGTTTAAACCATCCAACTCAAGCCTACTCAAGCCTACTTTTTCAAAGGACCCAAAAGCAGACTCCATTGCATAAACAGCAGGATGGCAAAATACAGAAGCCAGTATACATGGTAAGGCATGACAATTTAAGAATGTGATCAAAAGCAGTATTTGGATGTAACTATTTTAACATGAATCTGACTAGAAGGAAACAGAGAAGAAACTAACGTTTTATTTTGTTTTGTTTGTGAGATGATCTTGCTATATTACATGGCCCAGGCTGACCTTGAACTTGCAGTGATACTCTTGCCTCAGCTACCCCAGCTGGGATTACAAGTGTGTATCACAATGCTCAGCTCTCTTTGAAGGAATTTAACTAACAAGGATGATATCATTTTTCAGACCTGCCCTACAAAATCCTGTGGTTATTTGATTCCTAAAATATCCCTCACTCTTCAAATTGGCACAGGAAGGAATCTACACTAGCTGTCTCCTAAGATACAATCATGGGGGATAATGGTCAAGAAAAAAGTCCCTGCAGGCATGGCCAGGGGCTATAAAGTACAAGTTATAAATGAGTTCTTGACAGAAAGCAAAGCCAAATAACTCCAACAGGCTAACCAAGGAACACCAGCAGGACGTGGAGTCATTATTACTTCTACTGAACAGTTTTGGAAAACTGGTGTGTGTGTGCTATGTTTCCCATTCGTTCTTTTTCCAAACGGGACTTTTTTTTTAACATCACTATTTCATTCCTATCCCATCACTGGAATGTGGGGAGTTAGGAAACTGATCACTTGTCTTTTTTTTTTTTTTTCATAGGCTGCTGAGTCATAAAAAGCTACAACCCAGGAGGACTTTTTGTCACCTAAAGATCTTGTTTTGAAACCTCAGAGCCAACTGAAAGATGACTTTATGACCAAAAGGGGAAAGCGTGGTTCTTGTGGCAACTTGGATAGCCAGTGAGAACAAGCTAGGTGACGCAAGATCCATTCCTATTTCTTTCTTTTAACAATAAAACCCCTAAAGCTCAGCAAATGCTTATCAACTAAAGATTACATTTACCAGCTTCCCTTGTGGCTACATACATAGTGATATTTGTTTAATGGGAAATGAATGGAGTTGATACACGCTGATTCTAGGTCTTGTCCTTAAAGATAGCTTGTATTCACTTCCCACTCTTCCCAGCAGGCAGGGGAACATTGACTTCGAGGAATGACCTTTGAAGTCACTTGTTGAGGAGAGACAGTTACTGTACCAGCCCTAGACTTCTACCTCCATGAGAGAAATGAACTTCTAGACAACTTAATCCCTTCTATTTCTATAATATTGAAACCACTTAGTCTATGGCCACATGAAGCAAGTTTCAATGAGCAAATTAAAAACTGAAAGTTTTCTAAGTTTTAGCATTTATAATGGATAACACATGCTAATAGTAGTATCAGACCCTAAGGTGAAACATCAATATTGGTAAACAACCAAAACTTTTTTTGAAAATCTCCCATGAGAACAAAAGAAAAACAAACATTTATAGTTACCTCTTTGCATCTTGTATTAAAAGCCATTTCCATCCTCCTTCTGGTTTCAGGGACACAACATTTCTTCATGACAGGAAAATAGTGTGGATATTTTAAGGTAATTTTATATTTTCCATCATCTGTCTTTTCTAAACTGTCAATGAAATCATCAGGAAGAGCACCTGCAAAAAGTCATTTTTTTGTACATCAAATTTTCCACTCATTATTGCTTTATTTAGCACTGGCATGGTCCCTTTAAGTAGCTCCAGAGATCTGGTGAATTACTTTAAATTCAAGTAAAATAATGACAGTCATTGTAATATCATTTTGATTCTACTGGAAGTTGGCGGGGTGGGTGGTGATGCTGAGAGGCCAGGTGGCTCGGGAGATGGTAGTTTAAAATACAAATGGCTTCAGGGTACTTATACAGGTGGTATTTGAAGCAGAACAAGCAAAATCAAGCCAAGAAAGGCCCCGGACAGAGTAAAAAGTGACTAGTTAGAGCCACTGCAAGGGAGAAATAAATTTCAAGGTTCAGAAGACTGTTAAATACCAGCATAAGTCAAAAAGAAGGATTACAGGAAAAAATTATGACATAACTTCTGGATTATTTCTGAACATTACTGGCCTGAGGTCTAATTGTGGCTGCTTTGGTTGTATTATCTGTTATAAGGGTGATGGAGTTAAGTATTGGGTTGTTTTTTAAGTAATTCTTTAGGCTGTAACTTAAGCTTTTTTATCTGGAAAGCATAAATTATTGTATAGAAATCAATGTAGATAAATAAAATTTTACCAAGTTCAGCCTTGGAAAATACAAGGAAGGTATCATCTTCATTGAGGTTTTTGTTAAAGTCAATACATAGTTCACTCATTCTTTTCTTCATTGATTTGATTTCCTGAAATGAAGAAAAATACATAGGATGTTACACTAACAATGAAAAGAAATTCACTTTTATTGCTATCAGTGAAGTATGTTTCACTTTTTTTTTTTTTTTTGAGACAAGGTGTCTCTCTATAGCCCAGGTTGGTCCTGAATTCACTATGGAGTTCAGGCTGACCTTGGACTCACAGTAATCCTCCTGTCTCAGCCTCCCAAGTCCTGGGTTTACAGGCATGCACCACCACGCCCAGCTTTATGTCGTGCTAGGGAATCGAACTCAGGGCCTTGTGCTTATAAGGCAAGCACTTTAACTGCTGTGCCATTCCTCCAACCCATGTTTCACTTTTATATGAAGACTGGACTCCGCATGTAACCTTGGAAGTACTTTCTTAGAGACATATTTGCTAAAGCAGTTCTCAACCGTCTTCTGTGTCATACCCATGAATATCTGTGTCAGTACTTACAGTAAGGAACACTTGGTGATGTAACAAAATTATTATTACTATTATTTTTTCGTAACAGGTTCTTGCTCTGTAGTTCAGGCTGGTCCTGAGCTATATAGTCCAGGCTGGCCTGCAACTCTCAGAAATACTCCTGCTTCAGCATCCCAAGTGCTGGGATTACAGGTGTGTACCACCCACCATACTCATCTGATCTTTATGTGGTGCTGGTGAACTGAACCCTAATTTGCCTTGCACATGCTAAGCAAGCACTTTAACCACTGAATTATACCCCTAGTCCTTGTAAATTTAAAGACCTAAACAAATAAAACTGGAGCAGTAATTACAGCATCTGATACATTGTCCATACACAACAAACAACAGCTGAGTGAATGAAGAATCTAGTAATCCCTTAACAATAAACACATTTCTAATAATATTCAATGTAGAATTTTAATTTAGTAAGTAGTATCAAATTCCTAAGTAAACCAAGAGATAAGAACTGAGTAATTAATTATAAGGTTACTTTGAAAAAAAGACAAAATCTTAGTTTTATACTTTTTGCAAACAGTGCTTTATACTCCTATCATTTGCATAAAATTTTTTAGGCAGAAGATCAAAGAGAGCAGTTAGAAATTAGAGGAAAAAAATTATATTAATCTGCCCCAGTCCTCCCACAGTGCCAGGTAAGGACACTTATTTAAGCGACCCTGAATTTCAAAGTGGTACCATGTGCAGCAGCAACACTATTGCCTGAGAACTTGTTAGAAATGCAACTTTTAAGACCCAACACGAAACCTGTTAAAACATAAAACTCAGTAAGTAGTAGAGTGCTATAATCAGTTTCAGCAAGACGTCTACATAATTCTGATGCACACTAATTTTGAGACTTCTACCTTCACACGCACTGCTCAGTTTTGTTTCAGGAAATTGTCTACCCAACTCCCCTTCCTATGCTTTTCTGTTGTGCTGGGTACTTCTGAGGAGATATACCACTTCAGTAACTGTTCTCTCCCTCTTTCCTGTAGTAGTGACTGATTCAAGTAACCCAGGCCTCACATTCTTACTAACTTCTGAAGAAAAGTATTAAGTGGGAGATCCAAGTAAGTGATAAGGAAACTACAAAAAAAGAGAAATAATTTTGTTAATCTGAGCCAAAGCTAGATAATAAAATTTACTTAAGCCATACTGGTTCTCAAAGTGTAGTCCTGTAGATCAGCTCCAACTTCTGATGGAAGACTTAGAATGAGACAGAAAATCTCCTCTGCATCAAGCCCTCTGATGAAGGCTTCTTTACGCCATTCTAGATGGTGGGAGTTTTTAGATTCACAGGAATTTTAAGTAAAAAAAAGAAAAAGAAAGCAGCCTTTGGGTAATATCTCACTGAAGAAGGCAGGGTAAGGAAATGGAAGGATCAGGTGGTCAATGGTACCACCATGCATCTAGAACCAACAAGCCCATGGAACACATCTCTCTCTGGATCTTCCAGTTATAGAGGCAACAAAATCCTTCCTATGGCTTGAAGGGGGATTTTGTTAGCTACAACCAAACACAGTGTACCTCTCAACATTATAATTTTCATGCCTTAAAAAGAACTGAGAATTGACCAAGAACACGCAGGGTTATGCAAGTGAGATCACCTTTCTCCTCTAATTAGGGTGAAGAGTTACTAGGTGATCAAAGGGCGTGCAGACACGAGAAGGACACCCATTTCTCAGTGGTGCCGGCAGTTATATGTACCATGAAGACATCACTTGGTTTGGATTTTTTTCAAACTTATTTCAAATTCTGCTGTCAAGAAGAATGACTTGGAAATAAATCATGGATTATATTTCCTGTTCAAGAAGAATGAAGCTATTTCTGCAGTTCAGTTTGCTGCTAAGCCTGGAAGACATAACTGGCTTTAAACAAAAGGAGAAGTTCAGGAGGCATATTTCAGCAGCGAATCTCTCTTTAAGGTGTATATATCAACTCTAAGGTGTTACATTCTGGTTTTAAAGCTCTACATCAGTAAGGATTTAATTACCAGTGCCCTTTCACTGTATGACCAAGAGAGAGAGAATATATATCGAACACTAAGACCTGGAACTCTTAAAGTATATTAAACAGATCAGGGTCCATAAATTCGACACACATGAACAGAATACAACTTGAACAGGATTAAAGAACAATAAAGTTATAGGCTGTTAGTCACCAGGAAGTGACTAATAGGAGTTGTAGGATTCAGGACACTGAAAGACAATACAATGTAAAGAGATTTGTTTATGGTTTCCCTGTTTCTTCACTTTTTGTTGCAGTTAGCTTTATTTACTTATATTTTCTCCAATAAGGAAAGCAAACATTAACTCACATTCTGCACTTGTTCTGGAAGATGGAGTCCATTTCGCTTTCCCATTTTAACTGACTTTTCCAAGTATCGTCTGGCTTCAGGCTTTATCTTCTCCAAATCACAGGTTTCCTAAAATTAACAAGCATGGCAATATTTCTCTTGTAACAGTGCATGGGTACATTATAAACTATGAAGCCAAAGAAAATCCATTCATCATCTCCACTGGGCTATGAGGCACACAGGTGATTATGATGCAGGGCCTTTTGAAGACCTAATTTCTTTTATGCTCTAGTGAGCTTCCGCTCATTTTAAAAATAGAACATTTAAATAAATAATAAAGCTAACCAGAATTTCCTTGCCTGGCCTCAGAATCAAGAAGGCTTGTACCACTGGAAGATGAGATAATAGAAATATTTGCATAATCTCACTCTGAACATTCTTTATGACTGAGTGGTCTCTTTTGGCAAAACACCCTTCTTATCCCAAATCGCCTGGATTTAATTTTCTATCATTTACTAACCTGGTTCCACTTGAGAAGCAGGAATACAAGTAATGGGGTAAATTCTACACAAATGCAAAATGAGACTCCTTTGCCAATGTACCAAACAAGGACAGATGGATAAAATCCCTGTACAAGGCTTCCAGTACTTCAAACATGCTTCCCTGTTACTTGGAAAGAGCGATCAGGAGATCAGCATACTGCATATGAACAAGCATCTGGGGGAAATAAGTCAGCACTGCACAAACATGAGGGAAGCTGCTGGTGAATTTCAGTCTGTGTAGCAACACAACACAAAGAATAAAGGGCCTTTGAGGAGAATCGAAAATCCCCACAACAACGTAATAAAAACATAAGACTTCTTTGAAATAGGTAGCAGAATATTCATGGTACATCTGGATGACTGGCCAGTAAGTGGTCGCTAGGACCCAAGAGAGATTCAGTGAGTATAAGGGATTCAGTTCGGTAGGCAGCAGACGAGGGTCTTCTGTCACTGGCGCCTCACAGAGCTCCCATCAGCGGATTTTCTCTCCATAAAAGACCCGGATGCCCATCCCTACCTTTCTTCTTTTTCCCATCATGATATCCTTAAAAGTTATGTGTTTACAGCAAGTTAAATATCATATGGTTTCTCTGAGTAGGCCAAATCACAAGAAAAGTAAAAGAGGCATGGAAGAAAGTAAGATGGCAGGGAAAGGGCATTGTGGGCAGGGGTTGAGGGGGTGGGAAAAGGGAAGGGATGCAATATGCAAACTAAAAAAAAATTAAGAATATAAAAAATTTTGTGTTTAGCTATACAAACAATTTTAGGTTATTGGTGGTAGGCTCATATTACAATAATTTTGTAAGGTTTTTACCTTTCGTTAACAGTACCTAAGAAGAAAGCTGTATTTTAACTGGGGCTATCACAAAGGACAGAGAACTAACAAAAACCTGTGTCATTAGTACTAAAGTACTTGTGCATATATTATGCAAATTTTCCTCTAAGCTTATTCTCAGTGGAGGCAAAGAACAGTCAGACTCCTTTTTTTTCCATAATAACCTCCTTTTGTGTCCCTGTAGCATTTCTGAGTGTGTTGGTATGACTGGAGCTGGAAGCCTCCCTTACTGGTGCTGATACCTACTGGGATCCAATGGCAGGTGCCTGTGATGGAAGAAACAGAATGCCAGAGAGATGACTAGGCAGAGGGCTGGCTCCCTCAGGGACGGCCAGCAGTTCACATCTGTGTTCATGAGGATATGATTAACTTGGGTTCAAGAAAGCTGGCTCTAATAGCGCCACGAAGTCTGTCCTTAAGTGTGTGGCACAGCAATAAGATGTTCCAGACACTACAGATTGTGAGCTGGAAACCAGGGATGTGAGGGGACAGGGGTCCCCAGTGAGATGGCTTGGCAACAGAGAAGGCTGTTTGTTACGGACCCAGGCAGGCTGGCCTGTGAGTATTTGACAGGTGTACCTGAGTAACTGGGTGGTACTTGGGTTCTTGGTCCACGCTGAGCCCCAGGCTCGGAAGAGAGCTCATCACAGAGCCTGAGCAGCAGACACAGCACAAATCTACCCCTCAGCTATGCTTAATCTTGATGGGTCTTCCCAAGAGGCAGGCCTAACTAAACCTGCCGAATCTGCAGGCAGCGGTGCTACTTCAAAAAGCCTGGAAGTATACCTAGAATAGCCCACTCAAAACTCAGTCTAGATTAAAATTACTTACTCTCAAAATAGGTAACACAGGTGCAAACAGGTAAGAGAATACTCTGAAAAAAATCACCCTTAAACTATGTCCATTTAAAATACCACTAAATAACACACTGAAATATTTAACTTACCATAAAAAGGATGCTGAACAAAAATCTGACTCAATTTTAGCCCGAGACTGCTTGGTAGACAGTCTGGTGAGGTCTCAGGCAAGTTCCGGAGCCTCTGGGAGGAGGGAGGCACTGCTCAAACGTGCTGGTCAAGCACATTCCTGCCCCAAAGCCCCTCATCACAGCATCCTCCTCTATAATCCCCGGACAAGTGGGCACTACCTGAGGATTCCTCGGAGGGCAGGAACAATAACTCTGGATCGCTCTGCTGTAATGGTACCTTCCTTCCTGAACCAGGGTTTCTACCTGAGTCTTAACCAGACCACAGGTTTCTTGCCTCTTTAAAGAGGAGAAGGCTAAAGTTCTCTGAAGTGGTTTTTAAATTTTTTATGATCCCATAGTATGCATTCTTATTTTAATCTATGGGGCAACATGATTTATTTTCCCTTAACTTCTCCTTGTGACAAAGACCATTTATATGAATGTGTCTGTCTGTCCTCCCTCCTCACAGGGATGTTTATATATCATTTTTACAGATGGGGAAACTGAGGTTCAATCTTCTTCCAAAGATCACACAGTCATCTAATGGTAAATGTGACACAGAAATACATTCCTCTTTCAGTTTACTGCTTTCCCCAATGTACCATATTACATAACCATTCTTAAAAATTTCATAATAAAAATGAGAACATTTCTTGATTTTTCCCAAATCTTCCATACCCTCTGACCTGTGATTTGCCCTTTTCTTTACAAGACCTTCATACTTCCAGGTTCTATGATGTGCAAACAGAAAATCATGTCAGTAGTTTTCTGTATTATGCATACTGTGCATAGAAAGCAGAAATTTCAATGTTGAATGAACTGTGATTATTAAGACTGTTCCTTCCTATAAGTTATTTAAAAAATGGATTCATGGGACCAGAGGAATGGCACAGCAATTAAAGTGCATGCCCAGCAATTGCAAGGCCCTGAGTTTGATTCCCAAGCACCACATAAACTTGGCATGGTGGCACATGCCTATAATCCCAGTGCTCAGAAGGCTAAGCAAGGAGGGTTGCTTTGAGTCTAAGGCAAGACCAGACAGAGCTCTACAGTTTACAGTGAGTTCAGTACTAGCCTGGGCTACAGAGCAAGCCCTTACTTCAAAAAAAAAAAAAAAAAAAAAAAAAAAAAAAAAAAAAAAAAAAAAAAAAAAAAAAAAAAAAAAAAAAAAAAAAAAAAAAAAAAAAAAAAAAAAAAAAAAAAAAAAAAAAAAAAAAAAAAAAAAAAAAAAATGAAAAAAGAAAAAAAAGAAAAAGAAAAAGAAAAAGAAAAAAGAAAAAAGAAAAAAAATCCCAAACCAAATTTGCTAAAAAATATATAAAAAGGTATCATAGTGTGTTATTAGAGGGTTAGAGCTCTACCTTAGTGGTAGAGCACTTGCCTAACGTGTGCAAGGCCCTGGGCTCAATCTCTAGTATCATCACCTCCCACTCCCCCTAAAAAAAGAAGGAAAAGAAAAAAGAAAAGTGATTGAAGTCCATTTAAAAAGCTAAAATAGAGAAATAACTTGTTTACTTTTACTTGCAGTTTACTTTTTCTTGTTCTATTTTTTCCTATACTGTTGGGTTTCTGCACCCTGTACAGAGAACATTCTTAGGCAGCTGCCTGCGTCCTCAGCTACAGGGTCAAAGTAAGGCCTCCCTGTGGACAGGAGCTTCACGGCGGCACCACAGGAATCATGGATTTTCTCACGTGAGCCAGTGTGAAGACATTCACAGTACACAAAGGCATGTTTTACCTGGGGCCAGTTCAAATTCAAATAGCTCTTATTTATGCCAGGCACAAGGCATGTCCCTGAGGAGCTTTAGGTCTTATGAGGGAAAGAATCTATTATATTAACAGACAATGTCAATATCATCTAATGTCAAGAATAAAAGAGTGATCAAGAATTTGGATAAAAGGGGCACAAAGGCAGTGGATCCGGGGAAGGTGTAGGGTGGAACCGAGCAGGTGCAGACTGACAGGGCTCCCATCTCGTGTGCTGTGAACTTCCAAGTGGATCCGGGGTCAGCACAGGGCAGAGCCGAGCAGGTAGAGAATGATAGGGTGCACATCCTGCACAAATTTCACAGTGGATCTGGGGCTGGCGCAGGGCAAAACCGAGCGGGAGTAGACCGGTGGGACTCGAGGTCATATCCTCACCACCTGTCGCCGTGGTGGTCAGCGCGGAGACTGTGTTCTCCCTGT
The DNA here is from genome assembly GCA_004027205.1 of Ctenodactylus gundi. Classification (NCBI taxonomy): domain Eukaryota; kingdom Metazoa; phylum Chordata; class Mammalia; order Rodentia; family Ctenodactylidae; genus Ctenodactylus; species Ctenodactylus gundi. The sequence continues at coordinate 32,334 of PVKB01000479.1, read as the reverse complement.
GCCGGACAGAGCCATACCAGGGAGAACCACACAGTGGAATCCAGGGACGGACAACCAGGGACAACAAAAGACAAGCGAACCATGAGGAAACATGGAAATAAATCTCTTTCAAGAAGTCTTGACATACCAGAAGAGCACACCAGGAATCCTGAAAATGTAGAAGCTAAAGATGAAAATGACACAAATGATGGTAACTTTTGGGCCCAGAAACACATCGAATTAAAGCAGGAATTAAAGCAGGAAATGATGCAGGAAATAAAAATCATGGATCAAGAGCTACACCAAGACCTAGCTAAGCTAAAAGCAAGCTTTGAGAAGCAAGTAGAGGAGATCAAAGAAGAAATGAACCAGAAGATAATGAAGGCCATACCAGAAATGAGAGAAGAAAACAACAGAGACATAAAAAAAATTGCAGATATACAGGAAGTGAAAAACACACAGGTCACAATAAGCAACAATACTGGACAATTTCAAAATAGATTATCAGACCTAGAAGACAAAATGATGGAGCGGGAACAGAAATACCATAAAGACCACAAAGTAAAAAAAGAAGAAAGTGAATCATTACAACGACTGATAAATGATTAAAAAAGAAACAACCTGAAAATTATGGGAATCCAAGAGAAGACTGAGGATGAAACCAAAGGATTAAAAGTCATATTCAAGAAAATTATGGAAGAAAACTTCCCAAATCTAAGAAGAGAAACGAATATCGAACTACTGCAGGCATTTAGAACTCCAACCAGTATTGATCAGAAGAGAACCTCATGCCGACACATCATAATTAAAGTACTAGAAACCCAACACAAAGAGAGAATACTGAAAGTGGTAAGAGAAAAGCAGAAGGTGACCTACAATGGTAAGCCCATCAGGATAACTGCAGACTTCTCAACCCAGACACTAAAAGCCAGGAGATCATGGAGCAATGTCATTCAAATACTTAAAGAACACAAATTCCAACCAAGACTACTATATCCAGCAAAACTATCTCTGAAACTAAAGGGAGAAATTAGAATCCTCCACGATATATAAAGCTTAAAGAAACTTGCTCCCACTAAACCATCACTGCAGAGAATTCTCAAAGGAAACTTGGACAGTGAAAGAGAAGCAAACGACAAAAGAGACCCCAGAGAGAAAAAGACAAAAGCTAGAGGAGAATGAGCTGAGAAAAAAGTAAAGCTAGTAAACAACTTGGAAAAACTACAACAATGGCAGGACACACCAAACATACCTCAATAATTACTCTAAATGTGAATGGCCTCAATTCACCTATCAGAAGACATAGACTAGCTGACTGGATCAAAAAACAGAAACCCACAATATGCTGCCTACAAGAGACACACTTCACCCACAAGGAAAGTCACAGTCTGAAAATAAAAGGTTGGAATTCAATATTTCATGCAAAAGGTCCCGAAAAACAAGCAGGGGTAACTATATTAATCTTAGACTCGTCAGACTTCAAAAGAAAACAGGTAAAGAGAGACAAAGACGGATACTACATACTGGTGAAAGGAACATTAGAACAGGAAGAAATCACAATTATCAATATATATGCCCCCAACCCTACAGCATCCAATTATGTAAACCAAAAACTACTAGATCTGAAAGGACACATAGGCCCCAACACAATTATAGTAGGAAACTTTAATACCCCACTGTCACAAATAGATAGATCAACCAGACAAAAAAACCAACAAAGATATACAACTGTTGAAAGACACTATAGAAAACTTGGACATAACAGACCTTTACAGAGTTTTCCATCCAACATCAATTGACTATACGTTCTTCTCAGCAGCACATGGAACATTTTCTAAAATAGATCATGTCCTAGGACATAAGGCATCCTTAAACAAATACAAAGGGATAGAAATAATACCCTACATACTCTCAGACCATAATGGAATGAGACTGGAACTCAACAGCAATAGAAACAGAAGAAAATACACAAACACATGGAGACTTAACAACTTACTACTGGCCAAACAATGGGTGATGGAAGAAATCAGAAGAAATCAAACACTTCATACAGTTAAATGATGATGGAAGTACATCATATCAAAATCTGTGGGATACAATGAAAGCAGTCCTGAGAGGAAAATTCATAGCCATAAATGCACACATCAAATGAACACAACAATCACAAATAAATTCGCTAATGGGGCACCTTACGGCACTAGAGAAACAAGACCAACTCAAGCCAAAAGACAGTAGAAGAGAAGAAATTACAAAGATCAGATCTGAAATAAATGAGATTGAAATTAAAAAGACAATAATAAAGATTAATGAGTCAGAGTTAATTCTTTGAAAGAATTAACAAAATTGACAAACCTCTTGCCAACCTCATCAAGAAAAGGAAAGAAAAGGCACAGATCAGCACACTTAGAAATGAAAAGGGTGAAGTTACAACAGATTCTGCAGAAATCCAGAATATTATAAATTACTTTGAATACCTATATGCTAAGAAATTTGAGAACCGGAAAGAAATGGATGACTTCCTAGATACATACAAAATACCAAAATTAAATGAGGAAGATATAAAAAGCTTGAACAACCCCATCACACACACAGAAATTGAAGAAGTAATAAAAGCTCTACCTACAAACAGAAGTCCAGGCTCAGATGGATTCACTGCAGAATTTTTTCAGTACTTTAGGGAAGAACTTACTCTAATCCTCCTCAAACTATTTCATAAAGTAGAAAGTGAAGGAATGCTACCAAACTTGTTTCTTGAGGCTAGCATCACACTAGTCCCAAACCCAGACAAAGACTTAACCAGGAAGGAAAATTACAGACCAATATCCTTAATGAATATAGATGCAAAAATCCTCAATAAGATTCTGGCAAACAGAATCCAACAAGTAGTCAGAAAGATCATACACCATGATCAAGTGGGCTTCATCCTTGAGATGCAAGGCTGGTTCAACATACATAAATCAATCAATGTAATACACCATATCAACAAAAGCAAAAACAAAAACTACATGATCATTTCTATTGATGCAGAAAAAGCCTTTGACAAAATCCAGCACCCCTTCATGATAAAAACACTGAGAAAAATAGGTACAGAAGGGCCCTACCTAAAACTCATAGAAGCCATATATGCTAAGCCTACTGCAAATATCATAGTAAATGGAGAAAAATTGAAATCGTTCCCTCTCAAATCAGGAACAAGACAAGGCTGCCCACTCTCACCACTCTTATTCAACATTCTTATTCATTCCTTGAAACACTGGCCAAAGCAATCAGACAAGAAAATGAAATAAAGGGAATCTGCATCAGAAAGGAGGAGGTCAAACTCTCCTTATTTGCAGAAGATATGATTATCTACATGGAAGACCCTAAAAACTCCAGTACAAAACTCCTAGAAACAATAAAAAATTTTAGACAAGTCTCAGGCTACTAAATTAACACTAAAAAAATCAATAGCTTTTCTCTATACTTACAATGAATTGATTGAGCAAGAACTCAGAAAAACAATTCCATTCTCAATAGCTCAGCAAAAAATTAAATAACTAGTATACTTAACCAAGGATGTGAAGGACCTATATAAAGAAAACTACATTACATTGAAGAAAGAAGTTACAGGAGACACTACAAAATGGAAAGGCATCCCCTTCCCTTGGATAGGCAAAATAAATACAGTCAAAATGACTATGCTACCGAAACTGACATATAGATTCAATGCAATTCTTATCAAAATACCTCCAAGTTTCTTCAAAGAACTTGAAACAACAATTCTTAAATTCATATGGGAACTAAAAGAGACCAAGAATAGCCAAAGCAATCCTGAGCAACAAGACCAAAGCAGGAGGCATTATAGTTCCAGACATCAGGCTATACGATGAAGCCATAGTGGTAAAAACAATTTGGTACTGGCACAAAAATAGACAGATAGACCAGTGGAACAGAATTGAAGATGCAGAGACAAACCCAAACACCTTCAATTATTTAATCTTCAACAAAAGGGCCAAATGCATACAATGGAAAAAGGACAGCCTGTTCAACAAATGGTGCTGGGAAAACTGGACATCCACATGCAGAAGAATGAGTCTAGCCACACACCTGTCACCATGCACCAAAATCAAATCAAAGTGGATCAAAAACCTAGACATTAAAAATGAAACACTAAACCTTCTAGAAGACAAATTAGGCAAATTTCTGAAAGACATATGGGTAGGCAAAGATTTTCTTGACAAGACACCAAGAGCAAAAGAAATTACTCCTATTATCAACAAATGGGATCTTGTCAAATTAAAAAGTTTCTGCAAAAAGTTTCTGAAAACTATGAACATTGTAAAAAGAGAACCAACAGACTGGGAAAAAATATTCACCACCAACATCTCAGATAAGAAACTCATAACTATAATATACAGGGAGCTGAAGAAAAAAAGTAAGCCTACCAAATTAAAGGATCCTATTGAAAAGTGGGCAAATGAAATGAAGAGGCAGTTTACTCATGAAGAAGTACAAAAGGCCAACAGATACATGAAAAGATGTTCAACATCTCTAGCCATAAGAGAGATGCAAATCAAAACGAAGCTAAGATACCATCTCACTTCAGAGATAATGGCCTATATCAACATGTCAAATAGTAATCAGTGCTGATGAGGCTGTGGGGAAAAAGGAACCCTCCTGCACTGCTGGTGGGAATGTAAATTCATACAACCACTCTGGAAAGCAGTATGGAGATCTCTCAAAAGAATGGAAATAAATATCCCCTTCGATCCAGTGACATCCCTCCTGGGAATATATCCAAAAGAGGCTAAAACAACACACAAAAGAGATATATGTACACCCATGTTCATAGCAGCACAACTAACAATAGGTAAAATACGGAAGTCATCAAAATACCCACCAACAGACCAGTGGATACACAAATTGTGGTATTTATACACAATGGAATACTATGAATCAATTAAGTCCAACAATGTAGAGGCTTTTACAGGCAAATGGAAGAAACTTGAAAACATCATGCTTAGTAAAGTAAGTCAAAAACAGAAGGTGAAACATCGAATGGTCTCTCTAATATGAGAGTCCCAGATCACAACTATTATGGAACTTAAAACAAAAAATAAGGTGAAACAGGGGCGTAGGGTGGGGGAGGAGGGAGGGAGTGGAGGGTGTGGGGGGGAACAAAAAGAGAGTGGGAAAGCCCTTGTCATCTTGTCAAGATACGTATGTGCACAAAATGATCAACTTGTAAACCTTAAATTTTGCACATACACGTATCAATAAAATGGGGAAAAAAAGGGGGGGCATAAAAAGGGGCCCACAGTGGGGAAACCAGTCATGGCAACTGGTGCTTTATATCTGGATACTTAGGCTTGTAAAGGCTTGACAAAATTTCAAGTTTTTACAGTATTGTATTGTCCATGGTAAGTAAGGGACATCTGTTATTTGATTAATTAATGTAGCGGTACTAAGGATGGATCTCAGGCCTTTGCAGCAAGCTATATCCCAGCCTTTATTATTATCATCATTTCATATTTTAAACAGGGTCTCAGAAAGTTGCTAAATTGCCCAAGCTGGGCTTGTACTTGCAATTTTCCTGCAGCAGCCTGTCAGAATTCTGGGACTATAAGGGTGAGCCACCACGCACAGCTTAAGCATGGTTTAATGGCACTGGTTTTCTATGGACAGTACAGTAGGGGAGACCACATAACACTTGAAATCGTCTGTCCCTGGGCTGAGGCTGTTAGTGATAGCGTGCATGGTTACCACACATGAGGCCCTGGGTTCAATTCTTAGCTCTGGAAAAAAAAATATACTAAATCTCATGATGTACTCATCAGCACTGCAGATTAAAACTTTTCTCTTTCAAATCATTTGCTAAGATAAACTGGCAAAACTAAAGCCTGCAGCTCTGAAAATTACAAACAATATTACAGTAGGTCACTATGTTTCTCAATTTTTAATTTGCATAATTCGGCCTTTATTTCACTAAAGAATTCTTCTTATGCATTTATTACTTAGCAGGCAACTGAAAAAAGTATGCCTGGACTGTTCTTTTTTTTTTGAATCATGAAGAACTGTACTTTTTTTCCCACCAATATGACTCAAGAACATATGGCCAAGTTTGAAACTTGCTTTGATTTTTACTGTTTTTAATTAGTGACTGAGGAGCCTTTGTCAAAACTGGGAAATACTAAGACCTGTGCTGTTAACCGCTGGCTTTTGACATTTCACTTTCATTTTTTTTTTAACTAACATCCTTGCATTCTTTCTTTTGGTGAAATTAAGTACACACTTAGCATATTAATTTTTATTTAATATCTGATATCCAGAAATATAATTATATATGTAACTTATAAGGACAAATTAAATCAACCCTTCACTTATAAAATAGATTAACAATGTTCACCTATGCAAAAGGTAACTGTTTTGAATTTTATAATTATTAATTCTCACCACCTCTCAATACTGCTACAGGCTGGGAAGCAAGCTTTCAATACGTTAAACTCTGGGGGAGACGGGGAGTCATTCAAGATTCAAACTTAAGGGTCATTCAATATATGTCAGAAGTGATGCTACATGGCTTCTGAGACAGATCAGAAAATACAACATAAACTGCATGATCTGATGGAACTCTTATGTTGGAGCCCTAAATCTTTACCTAAGAATTCGTCCCATCTTGAGGCTGCCATGATTCACGGTAGCCCCACTTAACCCATGTAAAGAGATTAACATGGGGACACCTTGCATAACGAATTGAATTGTGTCCTCTCAAAATTCGTTCATTGAAGCCCTAACCCCTGTGTGGAGATATATTTGAGGGAGGTAATTTAGGTTAACTAAGGTGGAAAGGATGGGATCTTAATTTGAGAGGACTTTTAGCCTTATAACAAGGACAGAAAGATCAGGTAAGCATACTGTGAAAAGGGCAGTTGGCAAGCTAGGAAAAATATTTCCATGAAACCCCAATCTTGATGGTATTCTTATCTCAGTTTTCCAGTCTCCAAACTGTAGGAAGTAAGTTTCTGTTTTTCAAGCCACCCAAGCTACGGTATTTTATTATGACAGCCCAAGCAGGTCAAGATACACTGAGACTACACTAAGACAGACTGGCTTTCTGTCTGCTTCAACCCCAGATACCAATGCTTAATACTGTATGAGACCTCAAGTCAGACTTGTTTTAATGATTCCTTCCTAAGCTCCTGACCAAAGAAAGTCTAAGGGAAAATAAAATGACTGATATTGCTTCTGGCCACAAAGTTTTGGGGCAATATAATACCATACACTGATGGGCAATAGGAATCTTTATTTGGTACAGATTTGTATGAAGAACTATGAAATGTAATTTCATATTTTGTCTAGTTATTAATTCTAAATAACAAATGACATGAGAGCCAAGATAACCTCTTACATCCAATTTGGACAATATTTATGTTGGTTGTATATTGAGAAATCAGGATTATTCAGAGCACCCTCATTGTAACACAGCATCCCTGCAATTGTGTATTTTATGTTAATTTCTTATTTATTCAGTTTAATGGAAGTTTTATGTGTTACATAATGTTCCATTTTGCTTACAGTATTAGAAGAGAAAAATAGGATATTTGATTTGTACATAATTTTGTCCTCAGGTATAAGTGGGATAAAATTTATCATTTATTAGTGTCTGTTATCAATAGTATACTGATGCTGATATCTAGATACTAAAAAATATTGGCTAAGTAAAGATGACTATTTGTCAAGAAAGGTGTTTACAAGTAAATTCACCTGATGAGTTTCAATGCAAACACAAATGTAGCAGGCAATTATCATTATTTTAATATAGGCTTAACAGACATTATAGAAGACTTTAAAATTTTTCACAAAATAATCCAAATGTGTGAGAATAGCTGCTCCATTAGAAAGAGGAAAAACTATGGAACCAAATCTGAAACTACCTTAAAGTGTTACAATAAAGTACTGATATGAACAATTTCAAACAAACACATCAATATACCCCCAATTTTGGTGGAATCAGTCCAAAATTATACAAAATTTAAAAGACAAATTCATCTAAAATAACAAATCCTCTGTATCTTTATAACATTCACAAGATTCAGAGAAGGTAGAACTGTAAAAAGAACATTATTCCCAATGAGAACTTAGAAAAGTTAAGATAGAAGCTCAGGGTCTGGCTCAGTGGAAGAGTACTTATGTGGCACGCGTGAGGTCCTAGATGATCCTCAGCATTGTTTGGAAAATGCTCTTGATGAAAACAGGGTTAATCAAAGGAAATTGGAAATTCCAGGAAAAATTCTAAAATATATAAAATATAGTGCTGGAAAGAAAATTATTTGTGGATGAGATAAAACTAGGAGAATAAAAAGGCCATGGTTCAAGTCACATGGAATACTCTCTGGCCAAAATGAGAAAATAAACTAGCAAACAAGGAACATCACAAACTCATTTTCATTTCTTTTATTTTTATAGTGTCAAGATGAACTGTTATGAACCATATTCATGATTAGAGATAATAGTGAGAAAAATGATTGTGCAACAGGAGAAAATATACTTTACAGGTACACCTTACATCTCCAAATAAAATCCGAGCAGCAATTTAAAAAGTTGTTGTTTAAAAAATGCTTTATTTCAATTCCTGTCATAAAAAAGGAAACAATTTTTAAGTGATTTTTGCAGAAAGATACACATACAATAAAACAAAAAATGCCTAATATTGTAAAAAATCAGTTTTTTTTCCAAATAAATTGCTGAGGTGTCAGAAAATAAAAATTGCTCAAAAAATGATGAAAATGTTGGGAGGCCAAACAATATTGGTGATAAAAAGATCAAAGTATTCAAGGCAGATCCTCCTAGTATATTCATTACCTATAATTTCTGAGTTCTGAAAAATGTAAGGATGACAACTGAGAGTATTACTCTAGCATGCAGTATCAAGTGTGTCAGCAATATTACAGGCAAACTCACAAGATATTTACAGATAAATAACCCAATTCTATTTGCTTCTAATTGATTTGTCCTAATATAAGCCATGAAAAGTTCAAAGAGGCTTTTACTATGAATTTGTTAGTTCATGATGATTAAATTGCCTTTGATTTATAGACGTACACTCTCCTAAACTTGGTCTTTTCATTTAAAGCAAATGAATCTGCGACTCAACATAAACCTAAGTGATATAATACAACACAACACAGTGCTCATTATAACAAACATGGAAACAAAATGTAGAAAAATTCAAACACTTTTAAATTCCAGGCCACAGTTCTTACTCCCCCATCCCGCTCTGAGATGCTGGGCTTTGAACTCAAGGTTCTTACTTCTTTGTTTCAGATTTTTTTCTTTTCCTGTTAGAGGGATTTAAAACATCATTTACCTGTAAATGAACAATTCTCTGAAATATATCTTCCCTCATGCTCATCTCGATATCAAAGCGAGAGAGTCTCTTGTCTGCTTCTGTACTTGCTGCTCTCACTTCTCTGTCACAGGACACATGCTGAGGAAAGTCTAGCATGGTTCTCTCCACTGTTGATTGAGGGGAAAAAAAAAGGCCCGATTAACATGATAGGACTTGCCAAATCAGTATTGAGCCAAATACCTCCTTCCTCGATGAATGACTATGCTTTTCATTTTATGCTTTCTGCAAAATTTTCAAGGTTGTTAAAAAAAAGGCAACTAATGCCGGTGGTGGCTGTTGCACTCGGCATCTGCATGAGCTACTAGGATGTGCACTGGGTATTTATCGAAGTATGCTGGGGTACGACTGATTAGCTGGGAATGGATACAGAAAAGGATGTGGCTTATATCCAGAGGCATCTGATGACCTAGGAAGAAGGGAACAGGGGACATAAAAGGAGACAACAGAGGACAGAGCTGCTGGCTGGGACACAAGCAGGATGCTAACTCAGAAACAGCAGTTCCTAAGTGCTAGAGACCTAGATAATGTTTTTACAGGGAAGTCTGGACCTTTGAAGAGGAGGGCTGCAGCACAGGGTTGGAAAGTGACACCTGTAAGCAGGAGCACAGAGCAGAGACAAAGGGTATCCAAGCAGATCAATTTAGCAGGATGAGGTTTGTTTAAGATAGAAAATCTTAACCTTATCCGAACCCCCTGCCCCAGTACTGGGGATTTAATTGAGTACTAGAACAGGGGGATTCCAAGTTCAGGTCTATCTCAGCAACCCTGTGAGATCCTGTCTCAAAAACTACTTTTTGTTTTTGGAGACAGTTATATTCTATAGTCCAGACCAGTCCTGAACTGACTATGTAGCCCAAAAATTTATCAAAACTTTTAAAAAGGAGACTGAGGATGTAGCTCAGTGCAAAGGCCTTGGGATTACAGGCTTGAGCCTCCATGGCTGGCTCTTTAACCTTTTATTCTTTTTCAAAACTACAGATTCCTCCAAGTTTCAAATCACAGTTACAGATCTGATAACTACTCCAAAGGCATACATCACATAAACATGACAAGATTCCATTGAACTTGAAAGGAATTTTCAGAAAGGTAAGTGGACACAGCCAGTAAGCAGCTAGATACTGGGGAAGATCCTATTCAAAAATGATGGTAATGTAGCTTGCTGCAATCTTCACATATTAAAGTTGGTACTTAGGTTTTATATATGTGTACCTTTATTATTATTATTATTATTTTTTTGTGTAGCCCAGACTGGCCTCAAACTCAGCAATCCTCTTGCCTCAGCCTTCTGAGTGCTGGGATTATAGGCATGTACCACCACACCAAGCTTATGTGGTGCTGGGGAATCGAACTCTGGTTCTTAGCACTTGATAGGCAAGCGCTTTAACTGCTGAGCTATTTCTCCAGCCTTCGTTTTTTGACTGTGACTGGGAAAAAATTATCGTATCCGTAAAATAATTAATAAATAGAATAAAAATAAGTATGCTTTATAGTAAAGACTATGGTCATGCTGTGACAATAAATACTTTTATTATATTTAGTATTTTCAGGTATTTTAAGGAGGCAAAATTTATGGATGTGATGTACAGTAGAGCCATCCTTTAATACCAAGAAATAATATAGTTCAACAAGCTGTCTTACTCAGAGATACTCTTAAATTGTTATAAAATTATTTAAAAAACACCTTCCAGAAATATCAGAATAAATTTATATGTACTGAAATACAAAATTATGCAAATATATTTAAAAACAACTTAATATAAAACTTTATATCTATTGGTTAAAGAAAAAATAGAACAGAAAGTTTAAAATACAATACCCACAGAGCACTTGTTTAATTAGCAAACTGCCATTTCTGTTTACTTTTTTAAATTAGCTCAAAAAGATACTAAGAAAGAATTAAAATTGCTGAAGAACTTAAATGAGCAATATAAAATTTAAGAATCTAAAACTGGAAACACACACTTAAACCATTATGCTGGAAACCATTTCTTTCTTTCCTACTTTAAGACAGAGACCTGGAACCTGATTTAGGCTCTCCCTGTGAAACTACCAACAGCTCTGATACCCTGTGCCTGCTGCAGAAAAAAAAAGAAGCTTTAACAGTTATTGCAGGGTGAAGGAATGAACCCTCAGGATATATATAGGTAAAAGAAAGTGAGAAATCTGTCCCCAAACTAAAATACGTTAGTGATTATAAATTAAAGGGATAGTGAGAACAAACATTGCAAACTTTAAAAAATCATTAGAGAAAAAACAATTACTTTAAAAGGACTTTTTGATTTTTAAAACTTTCCAACTGATTTTTATAACCAGCCAAATGTGTGAGTGGGCTTGCTTACCATCCTGGCCACAAGGGAAGGAACACCTGAAACATGAATGAATTCCATCGCTGGTAGGACACGCAGGTGAAGTTATCTGCTGGAAAAGCTCTATTGAATTGGTACCAACCCCATCTCTTTGACTTTAAGAAGCCCAACTCAACCTTTTTATTCAGGACTTTAAATGCAAACACGTCAGAAGATGCAGTGGCCATTAATAAGAGTGAAGTGTTTGGCAGTAAGGACAAATACAAAAACAAACACAGAGATAAAAGATCCACATACGTTTCTTATTACAGTGGAACATAGGTTAGGGAGCCCTCAATTAAGACTTAGAGATGACCAGGTCTTTCAGGCTGTGCTGGGTTCTGATAGTCTTCCTAATTTCAGAATACACACAAATGTTTATGCTATTCAGTTCCCCCTCTGTCTTCTTCTTCTCCTCCTCCTTTCTTTTTTTTTTTTTTTTTTTGAGACAGGGTCTCACTCTGTAGCCCAGGCTGATCCTAAATTCACTGTGTGATTCAGGTTGGCCTCAAACTCAAAGCAATCCTCCTGCCTCAACTTCCTGAATGCTGAGATTAAGGCATATGCCACCATGCCCAGCTTATGTGATACAAGGGAATCAAACGCAGGGCCTAGTGCTTCCTAAGCAAGGGCTTTAACCACTAAGCTATGTCCTCAGCCCCAGAGATTCAGTTCTGCAACTATTTTACATTCTCTTATTTAGTGTGAATACACAGTGAAGATTATTTAGTCAAAATTACCCCATAAAATATGCCTAATTCTTAGAGTTAACCAAAGTGAGACTTCACTCCTTATAACTTAAAGAATCTTGATATATTATAAAAATAATATATGTTCAGACTAGGAAATACAAAAAAAAAAACAGAAAAATGCATAAAGAAGAGAAGAAAAAATTAACTACACACACTACACAAGATGTTAATAACTGTAATGGTTACTTTACACAGAGGATATTTTTTTTGATGAGACTACAGTAAAGCAGAATGCCCTCGACAAAGTGAGCAGCCTCATCAAGTCCTTTGGGAGCCTTTAAGGAGAAAAAAGATCAGTCTCCCAAGCAAGGGAGAATTCTCCAGCAGACTGCCTCAGACCACATTGGCACAACTGGCTCTTCTGGGTCTTGGGCTGCCATTTCACTCTTCAGATTTTAGACTTGTTACCTTCCATAAACATGCGTGTCAATCCTTCCCTATAATAAATGTTCCTACACACACCTTATGGATTCTGTTTCTCTGAAAAATCCTAATATAACTCTTACTGAAATTTATTTTCTTCTAGTTTTTCTTCCACATCTTTTTCTCCTATGTCTTTAAATACTGCTTTTAACTATGATTTAATGGCTTCATAGTGTTTGGACACCCCCAATTCTACTGGTTGTTTCTGAGTCTTTGCTATGATAAAAGTGCCCATTGATATAAGAATTGTGTCTGTATCTGATGATTTCCTCAGAGTAAACCTCTAGATGTAGAATTACTGCACTAGGATAGAAACTTCTTAAAAGTTTTGGTATGTGTATCGAAATATTGTTCAGAAAGCAGTATGACAGTTATAAATAACTTAATACTTATAAATTATACAAACATAATAAAATCTATAAATCTTAGGTAATCTGATTATAAACAATCAATCATCTATTTTGAAAATATCAAACTCTTGTAAAACTGTAAGACTGCCAGGATAGAACTACAGATGCTCACAAAATGAAATATTGATGTGTTTGTTTATATAACCCACCTATATATGTTACTTCTACATCTGCCAGCACCTGTAAACAGTTCTCGTAAGTGACTTCTTCCACCTTGAGTGCTCCAACAGCATCGTACACCTGTTTGGTCTGAACCATGAGCTCTTCAGTTCTTGTCCTAATTTGCTCTGGTGAAAGATCCCATCTTAGAGCATTTCTTCCTGCTGCAGTGTAGGAAGACACAGCTCGAAGGGGAGATGTCATTTCTCCTAACGTCATTCTGAGTAAAATCCTGGAACCACCAACCCTAAGAAGAACAGGCAAAAGAAAAGAAATGAGAAACTGCCGTTGGTCAAAAGTCAAGCTGCAATGTGCACTATAAATTTAAATTTAAAAGATTTAAGAAAAAAAACCTGAGCAATTCTCTCATGTGAACACATGCCTGCAAAATTAAATACCTTTGTACTGTAATTTTTCTTGCATAGTTTTAATGAAATTTATAATATCAGAATATTGAATTCATGTCATGAGTCATACAGAAAAATATTTTCTGTACACACACACACACACACATATATATATATATGTATATTTACTGCCATTTATAAGCCAGTAATCTTTTCTGTATCAACTTCTAGCTACTATGTATACAGAGTAAAATAATTTTTTGCAGACTTGGCAAATAAACAGTGAAAAAATTTTCTTTAATACTGAATACATTTCTCTCCCAAAATAATTATTTGACACCAACAATGAACTCACTGAGAAAGAGCTCAGAAGAATAATCTTATTCTCAATAGCCCAGCAAAAAATTAAATACCTAGGAGTATACCTAACCAAGGAAGTGAAGGACCTATATAAAGAAAACTACATTACACTGAAGAAAGAAGTTGTAGAAATCCTCAGAAAATGGGAAGACATCCCCTGTTCTTGGATAGGCAGAATCCATACAGTCAAAATGACTATACTGCCAAAACTGATATACAGATTCGAAGCAATTCCTATCAAAATACCAGTAATAATTTTTTTCACAGAACTTGGAAAAAATAATCCTTAAATTTCTATGGAACAAAAGGAGACCTAGAATAGCCAAAGCAATCTTAAGTAACAAGACTAAGGCAGGACACATTACAATTCCAGAAATGAAGTTACACTACAAAGCAATAGTTGAAAAAACTATATGATACTGGCACAAAAGCAGACAGGTAGACAAGGGGAACAGAATTGAGGGTGCAGAGACAAACTCAAATACCCTCAGTTACCCAATCTTTGATAAAAGAGCCAAAAGCATACACTGGAAAAAGGATAGCTTCTTCAACAAATGGTGCTGGGAAACTGGACATCCCCATGCACAAGAATGGATCTAGACACACACCTGTCACCATGCACCAAAATCAGATCAAAGTGGATCAAAGACCTAGATACTAAAACTGCATTGGAACGTTATGGAAGACAAATTAGGCAAATACCTTAAAAGATATAGGTGTAGGCAAAGACTTTCTTAATAAGACACCAAAAGCAAAACAAATAGCCCCCAGAATTAAGAAATGGGACTATGTCAAATTTAAGAATTTCTGCACAGCAAAGGAAATCATTAATGGTGTAGAAAGAGAACCGACTGGGAAAAATACCACCAATACCTCAGACAGGAGGCTCATAACCAGAATATACAGGAAGCCGAAGAAAAGGAAGCCCCTCAAAATCAAAGATCCTATTGAAAAATGGGCAAATGACATGAATAGGCAGTTCATAGAAGAAGTTCAAATGGCCAATACATGAAAAGGTATTCCACATCCTTAGCTATAAGAGAAATGCAAATCATGACATCACTAAGATACTATGTAACTCCAGAGAGATTGGCACATATCAAGAACACAAACAGCAATCAATGGTGGCAAGGCTGCTGGGAAAAATGAACCCTCCTTCACTGCTGGTGGGAATGTAAACTGGTACAACCACTATGGAAAGCGGTATGGAAGTCTTTCAAAAGACTGGAAATAAATATTCCCTTTGATCCAGTGGTACCTCTTTTAGGAATTTTTTAAACAACACGTAACAGAGATACATGTATACCCATGCTCATAGCAGCACAACTAACAGCAGTCAAAATGTGGAAGACACCAAATTTCCCATCAACAGACCAACAGATACATAAATTGTGGTATTTATACACAATGGAATATTACAAAGACAGATAGGTTGAAGGCTTTTGTAGGTAAATGGAGGCAACTTGAGATCATCATGCTTAGCGAAGTGAGTCAGAGGCAGAAGGTAAGATATCAAATGGTTTCTCTGATATGAGAAACCCAGACCATAATTATTTCATATAACTTAATGTGGGGAATAATGGGAACTGGAGGGAAAGAGGGGAGACAGGAAGGGTCAAAAAGAGAGACGGGAAGGATTTGTAACTTTGCCATGATAGGTATGTGCACAAAATACTCAAGATCAATATAAATTTTATGTTTTACACTTATACATATCAATAAAATGGGGGAAAATATTTGAATTTACTTTAGAAAATAACCTCTGGTATAGCTATTATATTATCATAAAACAGAACAAACCAAATTTATTAAAAGTAATGACACCAATCCTGACTGCAACCCTGCTATTTTCAGACAGCAGAAAAACAAATGAGCCTAATACTATATACCCAGTCCATTTTTATTTTTAGTTCTGAGACAAGATTTTGCTAAGCTGCTAAGTTTCCAAGGATGGGCTCAAACTTGTGATCTTCCTGCATCAGCCTCCCCAAGTGCTGGGACTGTGAGCCTGTGCCGCCGGGCTTGGCTTTATCTCTCTTACATGAAGCGTACTGGTTGATGCTCATAGTCAAGAATGGAAGACTATATTTGGAAGTAGTTTCACATTTCTATCAGTTGAGGTAAATACTTGTTGAGGTTAGGTCTGCTTCAAACCTACTCATGAATGTTATTTGAATATTTAATGAAAGGTATGCAAAATAAGGGATTCAGTGTTTCTGGGTTAGATAAAAGCTTAAAAAATACTTTTAATAAGATACAAGAAAATCAACAAGTTGCTGTTGTAAAAGATTGGGAGAAGAATCATTAAGACTCAAAAGACTTCTGACTTCAGATTACTTAGATTTATCTTTAACTTCTTGTTCCACTCAAAAGAAACTAAAGCTGGAAATCAAAGAAGACACATTATAGGTGTTAATTCATATACGAATCACAATTCAAGCCCTTCATGCTTAATAAAATGTTCTTGGTTTTAGATGAAATGATCTGGGAGTATATAAGTTTGAATATAATATTTTAAAAATATATCTATGATTCTACTTGAAACCATTATTTTCAATTAATTATTAAAAGATGACACAGAGTGAGCAAAATTCCAAGGCAGGAAGAAATGGGATTTAAAACATGGGCAGGGCTGGGGGAGGAGAGGACATTGCCCAGTGATTAGAGTTCCTGCCTAGCATCCAAGCACAAGGCCGTGGGTTTCAATCCCCAAACACCACATAAAAATTAGCCATCGTGATGGCACACCTCTGTAATTCTAGCACCTGGGAAGCTGAGGCAGGAGAATTGTCATGAATTCAAGAATAGCGTGAACCACACAGTAAGTTCAGGACATGCCAGGACTACAGAGTGAGATCTTGTCTTAAAAAGCAAACCAACCAACCAACCAACCATCCAATGGAACAACAAAAGGCATGCACGAACACTTTGTTTTAGAGATGAAGAGAAACTAGAGTTTCAGTAAAAGCAATAAAATAGGTAAACTGGGAGTAGTTATATGATGGTAAACTCATAAGATATTTGAATTTAAGAACTCCAAGATTAAGCAGTCAACACCTGCAATATTCCCTAGAAGAAAGTGATTGTTATGAATAAGTTGAAAGTGTAAAGAGCTAAGGTTCAGTTTGGATAAAATAGATCTACGCAAACATTGGAGTTACCAGATTGGTGGTTGGTCTTTGGAACAGAAAGGAAGACTGGACCAGAAAACAAAGTTTTTGAATAGGGAACCATCTACTTGGAAATCACATGTGGGGTACAGAATGGGAGTAGTCAGATCCTAATGCCTGAAGGTATTTTGTTTTTACAATACTAGAGACTGAACTAAGGCCTCATGCAGGCATTCCACCACAGAGCTGCAGGGATAGACCCTAGAAAGCTCATGTTACACAGTGGGAAAGGTGTTGAGTTGGGAGCCTGACTGTGGGTGAAAGGAGCAACTGGGGAAACAATGTTCATGTTTCCTCCTTACTTTGTATTGTGGAGTATGGAAGAAAAATATAGTGGGAATAGTTTACTTAAGACTTAGGAGATTTTAACATAGGTCAAGAAGAAAAAGAAGAAGCTGAAATGAAATATGGAAAGGTGGTATTTTAGTTATCATGAAAAAGGGCTCCAGAAATACCAGTGACAAGGTCTAGAGTGTAGTGGATGGGTAGATATATACTGGTTGTTGAGCCATCATTGCCTTTCCCTTTTTAATAATATACATTTTTCTTCCAGTACACATGTACTGTCTATCCCCAAAGTCTACATTCCCTGAAAGTGGCTGCCTCTAACTCAAGAACTCTTGTTTGGAACACTGTCAGAGAAAGAGGTTTCTTTCCCACTGACTGCAACTGAGTAAGCTAGTGCCTGTGACTGCAGCTGGCAGTCATCCTATCAGAAACAGTAGAATCTGATTTAAAATGAAATAACCACTGTGCACTGTAAAATAAAAGCAAACTAAAAATTTAATGACATCACTGAGCCCTTAAGATCAACTAACTCTGAAGTATGACCTACAGCCACACTTTCCAGTTGTGTGAATCAATAAATACCCTCTATTGTTTAACTCAGCTTGAATGTGGCTTTATATTTTGGCATCATATAGGATTCTGACAAATAAAAACTACTAAAGGAATATCAAAGAGAAATAAAAATCCTACTGTGGTGGTCACATTAGCAAAAAACCAGAGAGACTTATATTCTTGATACTGGCTCAAAAATGTGAAGTTCAGTGTGTGAAGCTTCCTGAAATTCTTAACTGATTATTCTTGCAACCCCCAGAGACACCAAGAACTGAGGTCTCTAAGAACAGATCGGCTATGACCATGACTGACTGCACTTACAAGAAAGATTTCACAAAATGAAAAGGATTCCTGAGTTTTGTGAATAGCAAGTAGAAGAACAATATTTAAAGCACAGGACTTTTGCTCTTCTCACCACTCCTCTTAGCAGATAATGAAGACTATGAACAAACTTTCATTATCACTAAATAGCTCTGGAATAAAATTATTTAAAGCATTTCACTTATAAGATGATCTCCACTCATTGATTTCTACTAAATTCCTTCATATTTATCAAAAGTTGAGTATTACAGCAACAATGAAAGCAGAGAAAAAGAGATCAGAAAGCCAATACCATTCCCAGTTGTCCCAAAGAAAATTAAATACTTTGGCAACAACCTAACAAAGCAAGTGAATGAATGTTGAAAATTATAGTACTCTGAAAAAGAAATCCAAGAGAATTTTAGAAAATGGAAAGACACCCCCTGGTCCTAGATAGGGAGAACCAACACTGTTGAAATGACCATTCTACCTGAACTGATACAGCTTCAATGCAATCCCAAGCAAGACACCAACAACATTTTTCATAAAACTAGAAAATATGATCCAAAACTGATATGAACCACAAGAGGCTGAGAATAGCCAAAACAACCCTAAACATCAAAACAAAAGCAAGAGGTATCACAATACCAGATATTAAATATACACGACAACAGTAATAAAAATGACATGGCATTGGCACAAAAACAGACAGTTGGATCAATGGAATAAAATTGAGGATGCAGAAAAATCCCTGAGTACCTTAAACCATCTAAGCTTTGGCAAAGGGGACGAAAAATATACTGGCGTATATATAGCCTCTAACAGTGCTGGGAAAACTGGTTAACCAAATGCAGAAGATTGAAAATAGACCCACAACTTTCACCATGCACTGAAATCAAATCGAAATGGATCAAAGACTTAAGACATTAAAACGGAAATAGTGAACTTGTTGGAAGAAAAAGTAGGCAAAACCCTACTTTTGAAGACAAAAGCACAGACAAGGACTTTCTCAACAAAACATTTTCCAAAGCATAAGTGATGGCATCAAAAATCAACAAATTTCACGGATTACATGAAATTAAGCTTCTGGACAGCAAAGGAAACAATCAACAGAGTGAAGACAGCAACCACGGAATGGGAAAAAGATATTCTACTCCTCAAACAGAGGACTATCATCAAGAATGTACAAAGAACTGAAAAAAAAAGATCCTCCAAAATAAAGGACCCCCCAAAATAAAAAGTCTCAGAAGAAATCCAATTGGTCAATAAATACATGAAAAAAAGGCTCAAAATCATTAGTCATTAGAGAATGCAAATTAAAACAACACCAAGGTTCCACCTAACTCCAGTAAGAATGGCTGGTATTAGGAACTCAAAAAAAAAAAAAAAAAAACAACAAATATTGAAGAGGCTGTGGGGTAAAAGGAACCCTCCTACATTGCTGGTGGGACTGTAAACTGGTTCAACCACTCTGAAAAGCAGTATGGAGATTCCTCAAAGAACCAAAAACAGATATTCCATTTGATCCAGCTATACCTCTTCTAGGTACTTTCCCCCCAAATTAAATTTATCATATAATAGTGATACATGCATACCTATGTTTATAGCAGCACAATTTATAATAGCCAAATCTTGAAAGTAGCCAATGTGCCCGAGTACAGATCGCTGGACAAAGATGTGGTATATATACACAATGAAGAAGTACTCTGCCATTAAGAATGACAAATTTGAGACATTTGTGGGAAAATGGATGCACCTTGAGACCATTATGCTTAGTAAATGCATCAGATCCAGAAAGTTAAATATCATATGGTTTCCCCATGTGAGAAAACCAAACCATAAAAAAACTAAGAGATGTGGAAGAAAGTAAGAAGATGGACTTTGTGAAAAGGAAGAGGGAGAGTGGTGGGGGTGAGAGGGTGGGAAGGGGAAAGGAATGAGATATGTAAAAATAAAAAATAAAACAAAAATTGAGTGTTTGATCACAGCATATCTGATTTTACCTCAGTTAACTGAGAAAGATGTCAGTACCTCCATCTGGACAAATGGACACACTTTTTTTTTTTTTTTTGGAGGGGAGGCAGTGCTAGAGATTGACCCCAGGGCCTTTGCACTGAGCAATATGCCCAGCCCTTTTTATTTAGAGACAGGGCTCACTAAGTTACTAAGTTGCCCAACCTGGGCTTGAACTTGCAATCATCCTGCCTCAGCTTCTTAGAATTCTGGAATTACAGACATGCACCTCCATACCTCAGAGATACCTGTCTTCCTCAATATATAATAGTATTCTTCTCTTAACATGAAAATGCTAAAAAGAAACAAAAACCAGAAATCATGATGTCAGGATGAAAAGAATGCTGTAACATTTCTAATTTCTTCTTCTTCTTCTTCTTCTTCTTCTTCTTCTTCTTCTTCTTCTTCTTCTTTACTTTTTGGGAATTTACTTTCATTTCCTTCAGGATTTATGATTCTTGTTACAAAAGGAAGGGAAGGACTTTGGAGGTTTCTCTGTACCTCTAACTAGCCCCTGGACTTACTGAGTATTTTCCCTCCGCATTATCTGTTCCCTCTTCTACCCTCACATCGCTGGGCTGCCCTCCCTTTGTCCTTTGGTATGTTTTCAAAGTCATCCAAGGCTTTGGATGCTGGTGCACTGATCTCTTTCAGAGCCTCTGCGGCCCTGGGCAACTGCACCTGGGACAGGAACAGTGCACCTGTGCTCCCACTTTTAAGAACCCAGGAAGACTTCTGATTGACTTTTTGCAATTGAAAGCTACAAAAGTTGAAAGCAGGGAACACAGCCTGGTCCTGCCTTTCTCTCCAGGAGGTACTATGCGCAATTATTAGAAAATGAAACCTAAATGAATCACAGATTCTTACTGCCTAATTAAACACTTTTTTTCTGCCCTAAAATTCCAGGGTCTTTGTTTCTGTATCAACTACACCTTCTTCATTGTCTCCTTTGTCTAAGTATTTTTCAAAATATACTCTGTGAAACTTTTAACCAAGAAACAATACAGAATACTATGAAAATTGACATGGAAATGTATCTGTGAGGGCTATAATCTTTTGTGTTCAAAAACTAATGAAGTGCTTAGACAAAGGAAGCAAGCTCGATAGACTTTGAAAGAGACTACCAGGTTACAGGATTTCATTTGGACAAATGAGTATGCCATAGTTACTCTGAGTTAATTATTATCTTGAAACTAATGCAAAACATTTTGTGGAATGTACTTTCAGAAATGTTCTTACTAGGTTCATTTTCTTCTAGCACAGATTCAAGCTCTCATGCCTCCCTTCAAGACTTTGGCCTTACTAGTTTATCCAAATTTGAGATTCTATATCATCTTTCTTTTTTGGTTCTTTTTTCCCCGAGACAGTATCTTCCTGAAGCTGAACTCGCTATGTAGCCCAGGCTGACCAAGAACACTCCACAATCCAGCCTCAGCCTGCTGAGGTGTGTGTCACCATGCCCAGCAATTATATGGTGCTGGGGGTTCGAACCCAAGGCTTTAAGTGTCCTCGGCATGCACTCCATATACTGAGCTATGACTCCAGACTGCTTCTATTATTTTTCATCTGTGCCATTCATTTTAGACAATGAAACGGCTGTCATCATGCCTTGAATTAGCTTGTCCAGTGCGGTAAACAAGACAGCCTTTTCTCAAGCACAACTGGTACTGCACATTCCACCACAACACAATGCACACTGCCTCAAAGTTCATTATATACATGAAATAAGATGGAACTGAGTAGCCCAAAATATTACAGCAATACCATCTTCCTTAACCATCACAGATAAACATTCATACAAGACAATGTGTTTTATTAGAGCCAGGACTATACTGAAACTCCATTATGCAAACAAAACAAAACAAAAAATCCCACAACTCCTATGTCCTTATAATTTACATTTCCCCCCTCACTTTCCTATTACATGGCCTCTATGACACTTTCTGAAATTTGTTCCAATTCTTTAAAACACTTGGCAAATATTCTTTATATTTACTTTGGAGCAAGTGCTCTCTCTATAGACTGCCCATGAGATCTGCGTTTAATTAACCTCCTCCCCACTCTGGAATTTCTGTACATGTTTTTAAAAATCATTTCTCAGGTCTGGCTATTTCATTAGAAACATTCCTCCTAATACAGATTTCTAGTGCTCCCAAAGCTCTTTTCCATCTGTTGCTTTGACTAAATCACTCCTCTTCTTATCACATGTCAGGCCATAGTGTCAGTCTCAGTTCCTTTCACTGGAGCACGCAGGACTCCTTAAGTTATGACTTCTAATACTGAAGTCAGCACCTCGTTGCAGCTCACCTGTTCGTAGGCACTTGGCCTATTTCCTCCTTGAAGCCTTCAACCAAGCAGTTCCTTATCAGTAAAGAAGCCACAAGTGGTTATTTGAACTCAAGTTAGGAGTAAACAAAATTAACAGCTGGATTCCTCAGCTATACCAGGCACTTTTTGAATATTCCACAGACACTGTGATAAGTGGCTACCATACTGCACAGTACCAACTAGATGACATTATTCCCGAAATTGCACCTGACAGCACGTGTGGGCCAAGCATACCTGCCTAGACCATCCACAGATGCCATTTCTCCCCCCCAACTACAAACAAGTCCCTCAGTGCCTTCTCTGGGCTAAGGGCAGAGAAAGAGAAGAGGCAAGCAGTCATTTGCTGAGTTACATAAGGGCCAGATAGGTAAAATTCTCACCAAATTCTCACAGAAAGAAATAAGTATGAATAAACAGTATTTTCAAGACATTCAGTTCTTTCTACATAGAGCCGAGCCATAGGTCTTGACAACATCACTGAAATACAAAAATGATTTTTCCTTTAACAATGTTTAAATTTTTATATCCTTAATTTTCTAACAGAGAGTTGATCTTATTTATTAACTGTGTTTGTCAAGGTAGAAGGTCAAGTGAGGAACTTTTACCTAAAAGTTCCTAGCACTAGAGTTCTGTGTAACAGAAACATGTGAACTTCCTGTTCGACTATCCTTTCACACCACACATCCTGACCCCGTCCCAAATGTTTAACATTGCCAGCTCTGAACCCCTCTCCTGGAACTTAGCTTCTTAGTATCAGCTATGAGTGCCCCTCTCATAGTCTGGTCTCTCTCATAAACTTCCCTACATCTTCAACTTCATCACAGAGCACTGCGTTTTTCACTTTGTAGTAATTAAAATATACTTTGAGTTTAAGTGTCCCCAAATCTCCAAGTGTTAAAGGTTTAATCTCCAATCCATGACACTACTGGCAGGTGGCGGAACCTTTTGAAGGTGGGGCCTGGTGAAAGTAAGTTAGGTCACTGGAAGTGTGCTTTCTTTTCTACCTCCCCAGTACCACGAGGCAAGCAAACTTTTTGTCACCTACTCCTACCACAGGCATGAAGTGAGAGGGCCAAGCAAACCTGGAATGAAACTGGAGCCAAAATAAACTTCTCCCAAGTTGTTCATCTGAAGTATCTTGTCAGAAGTGGAAAGCCAACACACCGGAATTCCTGAAGAATGCATTATGCTCGTCCCCTTCAAGTGTGTTTCATGATTTCAAGCTCCTCATACAACCAGGTCTTGACACCAAGTAAACTTTCTCCTAGATCCTCAAAGGGGTTTCCAAATCATTACTGCACTTTAATTCGAATTCTCCCACGCTACTGCCTTTCTGCTACATCACTAACTCTCTCTGGTGCTGTCATTACTTGACCTGTTTGCCCTTTCCTCACACTTGGCTACACATAGCTTTCTCCACCATAAGGTCTGCAGTCATCCTGGAGAAGCTCTCGGGGTAGAGAGACAAACCACACTACTTCCTTTAGTTTTTGTGACCTATTTCATTATAAGAAGCTTCACATTTACTTTTCTTAAAACCACAGGGAGATGCTTCTCATAGATGAAAATAACAGATATTCCACTTTGACTACACTCCTCTATCTTTTGAGCCCTCACTTCTTTTCTGTCATGATTCTTCCCTATCTAATTTCTCTTAGGCCTTCAGTTCTTTCATCTCACAACTTTCTTACCTCATCAGGCCTCCCTGATAGCTCCCCGTTGGGGATGGGTGATTATGGGTGATTGTTGTACTTCAGTGAGCCTGGCTTTGGCCCTTCTTTGTCTGCACTCCAGCTCAGGACAGCGAAGGAGATGAACTCCTGCAGAGCCAGCCAACCTCATCACACAACTATGCTTCAGATCACAAGTACTCTAAAATTACTTGCTCCAATGCCTCCCAGAACCCCTGTGGGCTTCTCCTCTGGTCCATTTTCCTGGAGGTAAACTGAACCATTGGTGTGTACACATCACTGTCATTAATAGGGAAGATAGTAGTTGACGCTTGGACATACAGGTAGGGGCATCTGTGTAGGGGAGAGGTCTCCATGGTAGAGAAAGGGGTAAGGGAACCAGGGATGGTTTCCCTTGTACAAATGTTAAAATAAGCCTCATATGTTCATTCTGCCACCTTTCACTAAAATGCCAACTGTCCTGCTTCTAACTTCTTTCACTATGTTCACCTTAAAAACCCCTGCTCAGAACCATCTTAACTAGTACTTGCTCCAGTCTTACAGTTAAGTTACCAAACAGAACTCTGAGTGTCAATAGTATTGTATTAGAGTCTCTAATTTGAGCTGGACCCTACAAAACTTAGTATTCTATTGTAATGATTCCTCTTGGAATTCTGTTTCTGGCTGTTCCTTCACCATTTTTCATTCGCTACTTTTTAAAAAAAGCCTTTTTCTGAGGATTTCTTAGCATTCCTCAGGTTTTTGTTTTGTGCCCTTTTACCTCCTTTTTTCATTTTTCACACCCTTTCTGTTCAACATGCATAGTGACTCATGGCTAAAGACCTTCAATCTATACCTCTGGCACACATTTCCTGAGCTCTGGACTGTACATTTGCCCTTTGGCTAGAACCTCTTGGATCTCACTGGTTCCCTCAAATGCAGGATGTTTATTCTCCCTCTTATCCTTATTCTCCTCTCCTAAACCAAGCCTGCTCTCCTCCTTTACTCCTTATCTCAGTTAAGACCACGACTATGTACTCATACTCAGTTGCCCAGTCAGACACTTAGGAGACTTTCTTGGTGCCTTCCAAAGTACTCTGCAGGCTGTCTACAGAGTAACATCTTTAAAATACGCCTCATTATGATTGTCCCTTTCAGTGGCATGGCTTCTCAGTGACCTCAGAACCAAGTTCCAATTACTTACCATGTGCCTCTATGTGCCTTGTTGGTTTTCTCATGTGACTTTGCCTTCAAATGTTCTAAATATAATGAATTACTTTCATATCTCATTCAAATTGTTAAGCTCTCTTCAAACCATTGAATGTTTGTCCATACCTGCACCAGCTTTCCTCTCCATCACCATCTCTCTCCTCCCTTGTCTTTCAGATCTCAGTCTAGATGTCACGTTCTTCTGGAAGTTTCTTTCTTTGAGTATCTCAGGTTGCTTTGAGAATTTGCCCTTTGTGCTCCTATATGGACACTGCTCAAAGCACTTAACATGATGAACAATCTGATCTATTTATTCGTCAGTGTCCCCAACAGATCTCGAGCAAAGACTAGGTCTTAGTGATATTTGTAAACTCTGAACCCAACAGTTTGTGGTATATGCATACTTAAATTGTGTCAAAAATTCTACTTAGATTTATTTAATACAAATCCAACATACAAACAGTTTCATATGAGGGTATTTCTTTAGCTCCAAAGAGCATATATAAAGTCCTGATCCGTATAGGTAATAATGCAACCCAGATGTAATGGCATATATTGAATACTCAAACATCCTGAATATTTTTCTTTTTTCTTCTGAATGGATTACTGTAGTTGGAAATTCTAATTCAGAAGTAGTACTCAACAGAGCTTATACCCTCCATTGTGGATAACTATAGTACTATAACACAGCAAAGCATTTGGTACTTTAGTTACTAGTGGTTTCAACAATGAACTTTTCTATTTAAAGACCTAATTTGGTCTAGAATTGAAAATCAATCTACCAATCTACCTACCTACCTATCTTTTTAAAAATTTGGTGATACTGGAGATACCTAGGACCTTCACATTGAGTTATATACTCAGTCCATTTTTTAGTTTTGACTTTGAGATAAGGTCTCACTAAATCAATGTTATAGTTTGGATCCTGAATATACCCCAAAGACCTCATGTATTCAAATGTTGTAGAACACTGGGTCTTGACTTGGAAGGGGTGGAATACTGGGGCTTGACTCAGAAGGGGTGGATTCCTGGGACAAGACTGCAAATGGTATACACTAGCTCTGTCCATCCTCCCTCACCTGGCTTCCTGTACACCACACTGCGAAAAGCTTTCCTCTCACTATGCCTCTGCCATGTGCTTCCACCATGGCCAGCCACCTGGGAATGGACTGAGATCTTCTGAAACTAAGAGCTAAAATAAATGTTTCCTCCTCTGAGTTGTGGATGTCACATATTCTGTCCCAGGTATGAAAAAAACAACCAAGAAATTGGTACCAGGAGTAGCACTGTGCTATGACTCTAGCTGACCCTCAAAAACTTCATGTATTTGAATGTTGTGGAACACTGAACTTGAGCCAGAAGAGGCAGATCATCAGGACATGATCTGGAAGGACATATGTTAGCCTTACCCTTTGTGACCACTGAAGAGATAATGTCAATTTGAGGGAATTAGGAACCACACCTCCATTAGGAGTAGGATTTGTGAGCCACACCTAGACTGGGGATCAAAAACTGGTCTGGATTATAGTGAGTGATTTGTGAGCTGGCCAGTGAGAGAAAAGCACCCACCCAGATGTGGGAGGGCCAACTGGAACTCCAAAGGTATAAAAGGAAGGAAGAGGGAAGATTGTTACAGCTTCTTCCTCTGGGAAAGCTTTGGCCTTTGCAATTGTCTACAGACACTGACTTGCTACACGCTGCAGATCGTCAGCACAGATTCACTCCAATCTCGACTTGTGCCTGTCTGCCTGCCGCTGCTCTTCACTCACTGATCTTCAGGCTTTGGTTTTCGCTAGAGATCTGCAGCAGACTCGCACCTCATCAGATGTTCTATAGTCCTGGATGGGAGATCTACTTCATAGCTGAGCAGCCATCTTGGACTATCTCTATCCTTGGATTTGTAAGCCTTACTAACAGATCCTTTTGTGATAAAATCTGTAAATCCTGTCTTTGAAAGAACCCAAACTAATACACCCTTCCTGTTCATTTGGCTTCCTGTCCACCAGGCCATGACAGGTTTTATTCCTGCTGGGCTTCTGCTATGTGCCTCTACCATAGCCATGAATGGACGATGACCTCAAACTATGAGCTAAAATAAACTGATTCTCCTTAACTTGGAAGTGCTGGGTATTATCTCAGCAGTGAGAAAGTAACTGAGACAAAATCCAAGGCATTGTGCATGGTATGTAAGTGCTTCCCTCTCAGCTATGTTTCCAGCCCCTTCTTACAATTCTGAGCATTTCTCCTCCTTTGCTAGGTTCTATTCCTACATTCGCGCACCAAAATTGGCGTCACTCATGTTTCTACACTTTTCATTTACTTATTCACTTCGAAGATGTCTTTTCCTCCTAAGCCTTCAATGATGACCTGTAGTCAGTTACAATAAATCTATAGTCTTCATCCAGATCTCTAGCTAGAGCTGCAGGCCCACAGGTATCTCAAACGCGTCATGTTCAAAATGAATTTCTAATGTCAGTTTTTCACACTGCATGTGGGTACCCAAGTTAGTAATTCATCATGTATCATCATCAATCTTAATTGTTTACAGACCTTTTATTTTCTTTAATCTGCAATGCTGTGATGGCACCTAGTGCTTCATGCTTGCTAGGCAAGCATTCTAACACTGATCTACATCACCAATCCGAACAGGCTATTAATAAAGAGGCAGAACAAACCTTACATCATGAATTTACATGCATTTCCTTATTTAATTCCCAATAAAAGGCAGGTATTATTAATTCAATTTTATTGTGCACAGTAAACTCATTTAAGGTCACACAGCAGGTGTACATCTGGGATTCAAATTTAGTTCTGATTTGGGAGTCTACACTCTTGACTGAGGTTGTAACTGTATTTGAGAAAAGGAAAACATAAAACTTCTCACCAACTGCACCTCTCTCATTTTCTAGCCTTCTTTTAAATGGGAGAGAGAATCAGGTAAATAAAATCATATATACTTTATCACTTGTCTGATTTGTTATCTATACCATTCTCTGAGGGATTGCACCAAGGGCTATGCTATGGCGCATCGCCCCATTTTAACTTTCATCCATCTTGGAAAATTGGATTCCCTAGGTGAAGGCACCTTTTAGTCACTCATTTCCAAAGTGTAATCCAATTCAAGCCAGGTGTGGTGGTGCATGCCTGTAATCTGTCACTCTAAGAGGCTGAGACAGGAGAGTGTGAGACTTGTCTAGGCAACTTAAGCTAAAATAAAAACTAAGCCAGGTCTGGTGGTGGTGCAGGCCTGTGATTCTGGGACTCTGGGAGACGGAGGCAGGAGGATTGAAAGCTCAAGCCCAGCTTGGGCAACTCAGCAAGACCTTGTCGCAAAGACAAAAATAAAAAGTGGCCTGCAGATGTAGCTTAGTGTGAAGCGCCTGGGTTGAATCTCCAGTCCAAAAAAAAAGAGTAAAAAAAGGGCTGGGTAAATGGCCCAGTGTGAAGGTATGAGTTAAACTTCTAGGACTGCGCGCGTGTGCACACGCGCGCGCACACACACACACACACACACACACACACACACACACACACGCGCGCCTAAAAACCGCAAACGGGACAACATGGATGTTGCCCTTTGCATCAAGGTCTCATTCTTCTCTCCGGTCCTTTAATCAATTGTTCTTAGGCAATCAATAAAACTTGAAAAAGAATACTCCCAGAAAGCAGCAAACTCACCCAATAAAGAACTCAAACAAATGATTTATCCTTATTAGTGATAAAGATTCAGCAGAGACAGTGTGAGAAAACTTTCTGTGAAATAAATGTTGGGTTTTTTCATTCCCTTATGATTTCTCAGATAAGAGATGCTGAATTGGTACCATCACTGAGATTGCACCTACAATGCAATGTGTAACAACAGCAACAACAGAGCTCATTACAATGAGATATCCCACGAAATAAACTGAAAGTCCACAACTCCTTCAGTAAATATTTACTGAGGTTACAAACGAATAAGGCACAGTTCCTGCCTTTCAGGAGCTTACAGATTTGTGAAAAAGAAACAGAGAAAGAGGCAAATTTAAATATCTGGTAGCAAATTCTGCACATATAAAGTGATGAGAATGCAGAGGTCAGAGTAAGCAGTTGTCTTGAATAATCTAAGCAAGGCTTCAATGAAGGTGTTAGTTCCAAAGCTCACTGAGTCTTCGTGGGCAATTGAATGACATATGGTGGGAACACAGATTCAATGGGGCCTAAGAGGGATGGGGGTAGGACTAAATAGGATACGCCTTGGCTGTGTTTTCCTAACGAAGCCGATGATGGAAACTAAAATCCTTCAATTGGACTGAACACTTCTGATGCTCAGTAGGTTAAAATGACAGGTAGATTCTGACATATGCATAGTACTAAATATTAGTGGCTACTAAAATTGCACAAAATTCTGGGGCCACCATATTCTGTTCCCCATCTTTTTAAAAGTTCTTCCCTCACCCTACTAGTATACATATAACATTAGAATTTAATTCTCCTCTTTCATATCCTCTGTATAATTATTTATTATTACTATTGGCCATTAATAAGCAGCTAAAAAGATTTAGCTATGATAGCATATTTTTATTTCAGACAGCATTTGTAGGTGTTCTAAGTGTATTTTATGAAATGTTAATTCCTTAAGATCGATGTGTGTCAGGATCTGCATGTCAATTGGTTGATTAATTCGGCCCCTATATAGTACTCAGCACTAACAAAATATATATTGGAATGAACTAAATTCTATGTGAATATTGAACTTTTCATTATCCAAGCCAGCCTGCCTGGCTGCAGATATAGCAGCAAGGTCCACTGATGTGCTCCCAGGAGAACTGAAGACATTTTCTTTCTAAATTTATTGAATGTAAGCTTTGTGAAAGCAGGGCCCATGTCTTAGTTATTTTTGTATTTTCTAGTGAACACATAGGAACGTGTTTAGCATTTATCACATATTTTATAACTGATCAATCAGTGAGTATAGAAAAGAGATGAAAAATTTCCATCTGTCCTAGAATAACTACTAGATTCAGCTCAAGATATAAAAAAATAGGCAAGAGATCAAGCAATCAAAAGAAGGTGCTAAACATTATTGCCGAAGAAAATAAACTAAGTAGGGAATGCATAATAAGGATAACCAGAATCACAAATGCCCCACAGAACAGCTAGCTTATGCGGCAAGTTTGCAGAGTACAGCGATTCTATTGCTCTTGCTTCCACCTACTGGTGTAGGAAAGAAATTTTCTAGATTGGGCAAAATTGTTTACTGCACTAGAAAAGAGCTATGAAACCTTATGCTTTCAAAGATTTCTTACCAAGAATATACAGTACACTTCCTACACACAGCCATTCACCAAAAAGTGCAGCATGCATTCAGCTGCAAGTAAGTCAGATTACCCTCACCATTGACACTTTCTGACCTTTATTCTGAATTGCCACTAGTAACAAGGCAACAAAGTGATTCCATGTCTTTCAGGGCATATTCTTTTTTATCCCTAACAAAAGTAGTATGTAATTTGATGACTAGAATGATCACTGCCACTTTGGTAGTGCAATCTTGGTTTTTATATAGTAAAAATAAGCTATTTCCATTGAAAACGATGCCACATGCAATCTCAGTGCGTACGACTTCTTTTATCATTGAGATTTCTAAAATTTGTTTCTTTGAGCAGGGTCTCACACTCTATAGTCCAGGCTGAACTTCAAACACATAGCCATCTTCCTGCCTCAGTCTCCTGAGAGCTGAGATTGTAGGCCTGGCTTATGTGGTGCTGAGAAATTGAATCCAGGGCCTAGCTCTAACAGCTGAGCTATGCCTTGAGGCCCCATCACTGAAATTTAAAAATAGGAATCATTATTAAAAAATAATTTTCCTTAGAAATAAATGATTCATTCATGTTATGATTAATTTATTTTTTAAAAGTTAATTTTAATTTTGTAATGTAACAGAACAATCCATTTCCAAATTTCACTGTAAATAAGTAAAAAGGATTCTTTAAAGTTGCCTTTTCTAATAAATACAAATAAGGGGCTGGAGGAATGTATAGCGGTTAAAGCACTAGCCTTGCAAGCGTAAGGCCCTCAGTTCAATTTCCCAGCACCACAGAAAACTGGGCATGGTGGTGCACGCCTGTAACCCAGCACTCGGGAGGCTGAGGTTGGTGGATTGTCCTGAGTCCAAGGCCAGCCTGGGCTACAGAGCAAGACCCTTTCTCAAAAAAAAAAAAAAAAATACATATATATATATGCTAGAAACTGCTTTAGGCTATATAAATTAGGTAGCTCTAGAAATGAAATATTTGTCCTTTAAAAAAGAGAATATTTAGATAAGGTTCTTATTACAAAGCTACAATGAATGAAAAACTTCAGGTTTTAAAAAATAAGTAGCAGAAGGTAACAGTCTCATTTCCTCCTAATTGTGTGTAGGGCACAACTGGCTTAATAATTCGGCTTCTAGAGATACATTTACTGTAAACAAACATGAGAAGATTTCTGTTCTTAAATCCTGTAAGTGGCTTAGATAAGGCCCCCTGAGACCTCAAAGCCTGGAAAAGCAAAAGCTGCTTCACAAAGAAGAGTTCCTTAATGGCTCATTAGCACAGGGTTTGCCCGCATGCACAGAAAACCACAACTCAGAAGAGACAGTCCACTCTTATGTTTCTCTAGAAGCA